>CM042015.1:114373185-114625685 GCA_023525715.1 Cichorium intybus
TTAGAATTTTCATAAGATTTTCGTTTTTATTTTTAAGTAATTTTTTCCGGAATTAAAAAAAACATAAAAATTCTGATTTAAAAAAAAAAACAAATTTTCGAAATTAAAAAAACATATAGTATATTTGCATGTGTATATATGCATACTCGCATATGCATATATGCATATTTTCACAAATGCATATATACATATTTGTAATTTTAATATCTAAATATAAAAAAATGAATTACGCATTTTATTATAAACAATAATATACAACTGTCTTGAACGATACATACATAAAATTTAAAAAGTACAACGAAAAATAATGAACGTTACATACAAAAAATATAAAAAATACAACGAAAATTCATGATATCTTAATTTCTCAATTTTTCAATTTTCATTTCTTCAATTTGCTCGATAAATTCTCCAAAACCTGCAATAACATTAATAAAAATTAATATACATATATATTCAAAAACAATAAAATAAATACATACATGGATATACGCATATAAACAAATGCACATCTATTTTTGCATATATAGGCATATATGCATATGTGCGCATACGCATTTATATGTATATAAACATATATGCACATATGCATTTATAAAACTACATATTAAAAAAACCTCAAAAAATAATTTCATGCATATGCACATAGGAACATATATGTATGCATATAGGCAAATATGCACACATGTATACACAAATAAATAGACATATATGAATATGTATACCTATGCACATGTGCATATATGCACATGTGCACGTATGCACATGCATATATGTACATACCAATATACTTATATTTATGATTACAAAACAATATGCACATTCATAAAAATGCATGTGTATCTCCGTTGTTCTAAAAAAACATAACAATATGCACTTCCCTGCCTAGTGCAACATTGGGACTTATCAGATTTAGTTTGGGCGCTTAAAACCGAAAGGGCATTTTGGAAAAAATTGTTTTCTTGTATTTGTTTTATTCCTCATGTTGTGCAAATTTTATAATACAAAAAGGGTTGGAAACCAACTTTAGTGGTGTCATCGACCCTGCATTTAAGAGTGGATTTGCATCAATGCATTATGCATTAAAAAAATTCCACAAGAAGTTTAGTGTATGATACATGATGCCATACTTTCATTTAACCTTTTTATACCCAAGACAGATTCTTTTCTGAAGGGGTACAGTGTAGCACCAAAAAAATGTCAATTTCCAATTAAAATTACTTGAATTTGTAATATAAATACGTTTGAATTTGAACCAACTATAACTAATATATGCAAGATACTTACTATAAATCCAATTATCTAGTTGTGCCCTTACTCCTACTGCGCCACTATCCCCTTCTTGAGGGACATATTTGAAAAATCCAAGATCTGCATCTTTGGAACACATGCCACTTCGTCATTTTTAACACTTACTACATGAGAACCACCGCTAACGAGATGGACTAAACAAGGAGTGCAGGCTAGTCAGACTTTCAAAATTCCAATTTCTGATTCTAAAAAGTATGAGGACCCGGTTGGAATCTGCAAGAAAGAAGGGCAAACAAGAAAATGAAGACAATGTTGATAGAATTAGAGAGGATGGGCAGTGAGTTCATTGGCAAAAACCTGTTGGATGTTGTCGTTGACCTTGATTCTCATTTATTGGGACAGATCCCTGCCGTCAGCGGTGAGACCAGCGATGGCAACGTCGATGTGGTCGTCGATCTTGAAGAGAATGCTGATTTGGATGACACGCGACGACGTGAGTTCCAAATGAGTCTCATTCCCAGCAACGCAATCTGATGAGAGGTAACGAGAGGAGGTTTGATTGTAGCGTATGATAGGAGAAGGAAGACGTCGCAGGTGTAGCATAGAGAAGGCCGATCGGTCGCATTCTCTAAAATCGGTATTAGTCTATCTCATCGACTCACTTTCTCATCCCCCGATCTCTCTATCAGTCTATCTCTTTCCAGTTTCCTCTCTTTCATTCCCCAATTGTCTGATTCGCACACGTAAAACCTAAGTAAAACCTAATGTAATACCGTGTTTTTAAATTATAGAGATTTTGAGTTAATCTTGGTGTGATTAAGATTAATTAGGTTGTTATATGAGTTTGGGTGATTAGAAACCCAATTGAGTAAAGTTTGGAGTTGAAATATACCAAAGCAGGCTACACGGGTCGTGTATGGTCACATGGGTCGTGTAACATTCCTTAAGAAAGCATGCAGTAATAGGGGTGCGAGAAAAAACCGAAACCAAATAACCCGCCCGAACCAAATAAGAAATGGGTTAAACGGTTCGGGTTATTCGGGTTTCGGGTGGCTTATTCGGGTATACCCAAACCATTTAAGAGAATGTGGTTCGGTTATCGGTTAAGGTTATTGATTTTCGGGTTACCCGATTAACCCGAATAAGAATTTTTAATTAAAAAAAATTATATTTATTTTGAATCAGCTTTGACTGCCTTTGACCAGGGGTAATATAGTCCAAAAATCAAATCACGTTCCACCCTAATTCTAAAGGCGTGAAGGGCTAAAGGCTGAAGCAAAGCATCGTATTCATAATTTCGTATCTCTCTCTCTCTTCAAGACTTCAACGAGCCAACGATCGTATGATCGTATCTGATATCTCCATCTCGCAAGGCGCAAGTCGACGATGGACGCCAAGCCTCCTGCCTCCGGCGACTGGCTCCACCCTCCTGCCTCCGGCGACTGCCTCCGGACCACCGCTCCACCCTCCACTCCACTCGACGGCGACAAGTAGGTAACTCGATAACTGTCACTGATTTCATACTCTGATTTTATATCTCGATTTCACATTTCAGATTATAAAATCGATTTCAGTTCTGATTTTATAGTCTCGATTTCAGTTCAAATTTAGTTTTCTAATGGTTGGATCAAAGATTGTAACTCGAATTTTGATATTTTAGATGTAATTTTTTGATTTTGAAATGTGAAGTTTTTGTTAACAGGAGACTTTTTTTCTGAATTTTTGTTTGGGCTGAATCTAACTCGAAATTGGATGGTTTTAGTTGTAATTTTTTGATTTTCAAAATTTTGAAGTTTTATTAACAGGAACTTTTTTTGGATGGTATGTAAGTCAATTGGATTGTGTTTTGTAATTGGATTGTGTTTTGTAATGGAATTGTATTGTGTAATTGTTGAATTGTAATGGAAATGGATTGTAATGGAATTGGATTCATGGATTGGATTTGTAATGGAATTGGATTCATGGATTGTAATGGAATGATTTTGAGTTTGTGAAATTTTGTTGGAATGAAATTGCATTTGAGTGGATAAATGGCTAAAAATGGTTACGTACTTCTGTTACCCATGTAACCCAAATAACCCATACCTGCATTACCCGTAACCATTTAACCCGTTACCCAAATAAACCGTACCCGAAAACCCGAAAACCGAATAACCCGAACCTTATACGGTTCGGTTTTGGTCGGTTAACCCGCCACCTAAATACCCGAATAACCCGAACCGTATAACCCGAAAACCGTATAACCCGCCCGAATAACACCCCTATGAAGTAAGCCTTTCAGACCTACACGGGGCGTGTGAGCCTACACGGGGCGTATAGGATTTGTTCAAGAAGCAGTCCGTGGGCAAAACAGACCTACACGGGTCGTGTAGGTTTACACGGGTCGTGTAGGCCGGACAGCACTATATAATGTGCAGAAAATGCTCATTTCGGGAAATATACACCCAAATTCGATTTCAGAGCATTCTGAGGCGATTTTTCGCCAAATTGAGCCAGGAGATGCGTAAGGAAGAGTAGGGAGACTTCAATCTAACCCTGTAAACGTGCTCTTGATTCCTAAATCATCAAGGTGAGTAATTTCTTGATTTTGGGGTTTTGAAACCCTAACTTTCAATTTCATGATTTTGCCATATATTGTTATATATGTTGTTAGTAGATTGTTAGTAGATGCCTTTGAAGTGATTTGTGAGATTATTGTCGAGTTTCTACGGTTGAATTAGTAGATCCGCTAATTTGAGGGTTTCGGTAAATATTGAGTAATATTACCGTTTATACTCTTTTGTTTCCTCTTTTGATTTATACATCTTTGAGATAGATGTAATTGAGATGATTTTGGATATTGGAGACTTGATTTAGACTATGGTGATATAACCAAGTCTAGCGAACAGGAGCCCGATACGCATAATTCGGGGGTTCCATATACTAAATCGTTATCAGGTGAGTACTCTTATGTACTTGAGTAGAATTCTACCTTGTGGTAAACTGAGTATATATATATATATATATATATATATATATATATATATATATATATATATATATATATATATATATATATATATATATATATATATATATATATATGTGTGTGTGTGTGTGTTAGGTTGTTATTGACGTAATCAAATTGTGGAGTAAATTGTTATCTGTGAATAACAACAACCGAGTTGAACATACATATTGATTGTATAAACTGAGTAGATGTTAGTGTAGTCACATTAAAGAGTTTTGAGTCAAATTGCATAGCCATGAAGGCTATTGAGCTGGAATAGAGTTGGAGTGATTATGTTATCTGTGGATAACAAGAGATGAGTTGCAGTCAATATTGAGTATAACAGTAGAGTATGTGATAAATTGGTTGAGTTAAAGAGTCTTTGAGTTTAATTGTTACAGGCATGAGAATTGCTATGATTGAGTATAAGTTGGTTGTTAAAAATGAATATATGTGAGAATGTGGTCGAGTTACGAGTAGTACTAAGTGTGGTATTTCTATTGAATTGATGTTATTAAATATTAGCTGGTATTTGTAAAGCTAATATGTTTGCAGATTTCAGAGTTAAGAGAAAGTGGGTATTTGCTAATGAGATTAGCAAACGAGAATGATAAAGATATTTACTGAGAGGGATTACTGGAGTGTAATTGGGATTACTCACTAAGCTTTATAAGCTTACACTTGAGTTGTATGTTGTTTTGCAGGTATCTGTAGCTGTGATAGGGGAAGGCATGTGATAAAGAGAGACAGACGACTTAGAGCCTGTCCTTTAGTTGTAATAGATTTATTTGTAATGCCTGGTCAAATTTGTAAGGACCTTTTTGTGTAATTAATTATGTTGATAACATCTTGTTTCCATGGTTTGAGTACAATTATGCCCATTTTGATGTGTTATTGTTTGAAAATTTTTGGGTGTACTTTGTATGAGAAACCGGGCGTTACAAGTTGGTATCAGAGCATGGTTTAAGCGAACTAGGTCTTTGAGTGTAGAGTCCTAGACTTAAACCGAGAAGAGAAAGACCCCTATCACATGCTTGGAAAAGATATTCCTACAAATGTGAGTGTATTAGTTGAGTATAACTTTTCTGTTATAATTATTATTTGTTATATTCTATGTGTGAATATAGATATGGAGACAGATGATGACGATTTGATGAATTGGTCAGAGCTGGTTGGACCAATAGTGGATGATGAGATGAGATTTTAGCCGATATGAGATATCAGCTAACGAGGAGACAAGAACTTCAGTTGATAATGAGATGTCAACTGAATACGAGATGAGATACTAATTGAGATGAGATTGCAGCTGATTGCGAGATTCCAGCTAATGATGAGATGAGATTCCGGATGAGGCGAAATTTCAACAGATAATGAGAAAGAGTATGAGCATAAGTTGAGCATGAGCTAAGAGTTGAGACATGTGAGTGTAGCCGAGTACACTCAAGAGTTGAGGTCCGAAGTATGCGAGTTTCAACTAATGAGAAGACAAGATTTGTTGCTATGAGGTATGTAAGTAATTTTACTTAACATGTTAGTTGTAACGTGTTGCGAATGTTTAATTGTTAATAATACATGTAGTAGAATATGTGTGAAATGTTTGGACACATAAAAGATCAATTGAAATTACATGTGTTAGAAAATTGTGGTTATAAAGTGTAGTAATTGGCATTGAGATGAGAATCTCATGTCCATTTGAGGTAAGAGTTACATATCACATAACGAGTGCTTTGTGATTATGTATAACTGAGATTATAAGTGGTTGCTTGACGAGTACTAAGCAACCATGAAGAATTGTGTATAAAGAATATATATACACGGTGAAAAATATATATATAAATTTTGATAATGTATATATATAGTTTTGTTATTTCACAGATGTGATGAGACTTCTATGTACGAGTACTTTGTAGTTGAGACCACATGTAATGTGGGGCCACATGACTAGTACTTATGATTGATCAAAATGAATGGCTGAGATAGCCAAAAGAGTATGAGTTGAGAAAGACGGTGAGTGTGTAGTTGATTGCACACTATAACTGATTATGAGTTGACATGTTGAGAGTTGAATTGTGTGGTTTGAAGTTGTCACATAATGAGATATTTGCAACAGAGTTGTCAGAGGACATTTGAGTAACTACATAAAGAGTACCTTGTGGTTATAATTGAGAGAACCTAGAGTGGTTCATATAGGTCTTATTGGCCTAGAGATTGAGTTAATTGTCGAGTAAAAGTGGTTGAGACCACGTATGTTGTGGGGCCACATATTGAGTAAATGTGATCGAGACTACATATTCGGTGGGGTCACATATTGAGTAAATGTGATCGAGACCACATATTCGGTGGGGTCACATATTGAGTAAATGTGATCGAGACCACATATTTAGTGGGGTCACATATTGAGTAAATGTGATTGAGACCACATATTTGGTGGGGTCACATATTGAGTAAAGGTGGTTGAGACTACATATATTGTGGGACCACATAGCGAATAAACGTGGTGGAGACCACATATTCTGTGGGGCCACGTATTGAGTAGTTGAGGTTAAGATCACATATTTTTGTGAGAGCACATAACAAGTACCTTGTGGTTGGAGTAATGAAAATTGTTATGACTCAAACAAAAGGAGGAGTGACGGTGAGTCTATATGACTCGAGACCGTAGTGGAGACTAGCTAGAGTCAAAGGGGAGATGGATTCTGACAACGCCTAGTGATATCAAGCATTTTAGGCATTGTTGAGCCCTGCTCTTGATAAAATTATATCAAATATGTCTGGGTATTCTCACTTTTTGTGCCAGGACTTGTCTGGAGAAAAAGAATAGAAACAGGGACTAAAAGCATGCAAAAGGAAGAAGTTGGGAAGAAATGAAAAATCAGAAGAACTCGTACGCGCGCCGCGGATTTCACTTCTGCGCGACGCGGGATTAAGGCGGTTGAAACCATTCAAATGACGAAAAAACGGGGATCGGATAAGTACGCGCGCCGCGGATTTCACTTCTACGCGGCGCGGTCATGGGAAAATTGCAACTATAAATAGAGGCATTTTCATCCGAAAACCCAAGCAAAGACCGGGTGTAAACATCGACCTTGAAGCTCTTTGACTCCAGGATTTCATTTCAGCAAGCTCACAATTGGTACTTTATGTTTTTTTGATTTAATTTCATTTCAGTAGAAAGTAGTTTTGTAGCTAAAGTCTTTGGGAGTGACAACCACTGACTTTGAGCACTTAGGTTTCTGATTTTGAAACATTTTGGTTACTGATTTTGTATTTGGAATTCGGATTTGGTGAATGGAATCATTCGGTTACATTTTATGTTAACATTTCGGTGTTTTTGGATGTTTGTGTTTGGTTGTGATTGTTGAATCTTGTTTGGACTTATTGGGACTGTTTTCCTTAGTTGAATTCAGTAGTTAATTAGGTTATTTGGTAAGCATTAAACCTTGGCTAGTAACTGTTCAATAGGACTTTAACTAGCGGTAGTTTATGCTGTGCTTGGTTTTGCTAGTTTGGATGCCTTTGATTGCTTCTGACTCAGTGATGTACTTCTGATTTCAGAAAGTGACTAGGTCATTTGAGCATAGCTTAGCTTGGCTTTGGTGTGTTTGATTATTGTCTCATTTGCTAGTGATTAGGAAAATAGAAACCAGATCCTCCGACTATAGCTGTGACACTATTAGTTGGTAATCTCTCATCTAGTCTAACCACGAAGCTCCTGTGGATCGACCCTGACTACCGCTATACTAGTGTGTGTGTTAGGTTTTCTCTTATTTTTGACCGCAAGACAACCTCTGCGTGTGTCAAATTTTGGCGCCGTTGCCGGGGAGCTGTGAGCTTAGGTTAGGTGAGCAGTAGGAACTTGTTTCTTGCTTTTTGAAATTTCATTTTGGTAAGTTTGATTTGTGATTTTTGTGGGCGTGTTGCACTAGTGCATGCGTACCCGCAGGGGGAAGCAATTATCCCCATTGCAGTTTGATTCTGAGATTGAGCGTACTGCGCGCAAACTCCATGCCCGTAGGCGTTTAAGCATCATGAATTATAGTCAAGTTAGCAGTAGTCCGGTCAGTGTTGACCAGGACCCATCAGGTGAGGCAACGGGGATGTTTTCCATTCCCCCACTTTCAGAATTTCAGTTTGGGAGCACGAGTGCTTCTGGTGGTGCAGTTTCAGCCCCTGCACCCATACCATCATGCACTCCACCATCTGTCCCATCATTTACACCCGCTTCACAACCCCAATCCACCAATCCATTTACTTCTGCTATGACTTGGGGAGAGCCGACCCGAGATGGCACCCCAGCTCCTAGACAGCATACACCAACATCCCAACCACAACCAGCCCTCTTTAAACCTCAACCCACTTACCAAACAACACAACCTATACACTTTCAACCACCGCCTCAGCCACGATACCATTACCCAGAGACGGAGGAAGTGTATGACGAGGAAGATGAAGGATGGGTGCCACCAGCACCACAACCACAATGGAATCGAGGTCGGGAACCTCTTAGAAGAACGCCACAATATCCACCACCAGGTCAGCGGGAGTACAATGATCATCTTTACGGTAACCCCGCCCAACCTTTACATTTTGCACAACCGAGACGGCAATCGGTTGCATCACATTTCCAACCGCGAGAATATGATGATTCGTCGCCGATCTATATTCCTGATAACATAGATTCGCAAGTAGAGATTAGACCTCAGTTATTAGGAATATTACCAGAATTCAGAGGATATAAGCAGGATGATCCCTATAACCATTTATATGAATTCTTAGCGATCGCTAATGCTAATAATCCCAGAAACACAAATAGAAATATTTTTAGGCTTAGACTGTTTCCGTTCACCCTTAAGGATAAAGCCAAATATTGGTTCACATCGTTGCCGTCAAACAGTATCACTACGTGGGATCAGCTCAAGGCAAGGTTCCTTCAGGAATTTTATCCAGCGAGCAAAACAACTGAAATCAGAAGAGTTATTCAGGATTTCCAGCAGAAGCCTGGAGAGGCTTTTCATGAAGCCTTTGACAGATTGAAGGAGTTGTTGCGATCTTGTCCGCATCACGAGATTCCCAGATGGCAGTTGGTCAAGTTATTCTTTGAGGGAGTTAGCGAAACACACCAGGCCATGATAAATGCCTCATCCAGTGGGACATTTATGTGGCAGGATCCAGAAGAAGCCTGGCAGTTTTTGGAGCAGTTGAGCAATGGCTCCAAAGCAAACTTTTCCACCAGGAAGACTGCAAGTACGGCGGCAGCAGTAGGAGTTGATGCTGATTGGAAAAAGGAAGTGAAAAAGGAAATCAGTGAATTGAACAAAAAGTTTGACAGGCTTATGTCAACATTACAGAATGGACCGCCAAATTCATCACAAGAAGGTCAAGGAGGACCTAAGATGCAGGAAGCTAATCAAGTTTATGGCCAGGGTCAAGGTTAACACAATAATGGACGACCCTACAGGCCATACAACCAAGGACAGCAACAAAATTTCAGGTAGAACAATTATCAGAATCAATAGACTGGTCAGCCTAGAAACCATCAGCCTGCAAACAATGGAAACAACAACGGAAATAGCAATAACAACAACAACAGGGGGCCCACCAACGCTGCCAAGTACGCCCCAGGGACCCAAGAAGAGATGATAGCAAAGATGTATGATATGGTCACTGCGACTCAACAACAATCTCAAGCGAATGCAAAGGCCATCGCAAATATGGAGAGACAAATAGGTCAAATGGCTGCAGACCAGCAAAAGAGAGATAGTGGCAAGCTGCCAAGTGCTACTGAAGTCAATCCTACGCATAATCAGCGTCCAGGGAAGGAACAAGTCAATACTGTCAATCAGGATGGCGAAAGGTCACTCTGGAGGATTTGTTCGAAGTAGGGAATGAAGTGAAACCAGGGGAAGAAGGAAAGGCTCTAGAAAGTGAGGAAAGCAAAGAAGGAGGAGTTTCGATTGAGAATGACACTCAACCAGAAACAGATAAAGAGATCCAAAAGGAAGAGCAATTAACAATAGCAGGGATCAAACAAAAGAAGAAGAATAAGAAAGAAAAGAGGAAGCAGGAAGCATCCAGATCGACGGGACCCTTAATGAATCAGCCCCTATGGGATGAGCTTAAGGATGCCCCTGAGGACACCAGGATTCTGCAAGAAATGTGTGAACAGAACGGGAAAAGCAAAGCACCTACACCAAAAACGGTGAGATTGATTGTGAGAGCCAGCGAGGCATTATTGGGAACACTGCCCAAAAAGGAAAAGGACCCCGGATCACCATTGATCACTACAACTGTAGGGGATGTGGTTATTCGAAACACCTTATTAGATTTGGGAGCAAGTGTTAACATCTTGCCAGTATACCTGTACGACAAGTTCAAAAACGAAGAACTTGAGCTAGCAGAGGTTGTGTTGAAGCTGGCTGACCAGTCAACTAAGGTATCCAGGGGAAAGCTAACAAATGTCATAGTCAAAGTTGGGGACTTTTTCTATCCCGTAGATTTTCTGGTCATGGAATATGAGAGTCCGGACGATGCGCCTGCGCTCATCTTAGGGCGTCCATTTTTAGCTACTGCCGGGTCAGTGATCGATTGCAAGACTGGAGATATGGATATTTTCTTCGGGACCAGGAAAAGAAGATTGAATATGTTTGGGAACCCGATATCACTACCTTCAGAAGAAAATAGCAAAACAGCAGATAGGAAAACATTAATGGAACCAGGAATCAGGAGCAAAGAAAAGATATGGACACGTACGGGAGAGGGAGGAAAAGAGGAAATCTTAAAGGAAACCAAGGACCACCCGTTATCCGCCATCGACAAGGAACAATTGCTGGAAATGATAGAGATGATGGAAGCAAGGCATCAGCAACATGAAAGAGAATCCAGAAAACGAGAGGCGAATGTTTTCGAGCTCTTGAAATCTCAACAACAATGGATCAGCGGTGTGAGTGATCGGATGACCCAACTCACATCCCTTATGACAATGATGGCCAATAATTTCATGCCAGAATACCAGCAAATGCCATCAATAGGTCAAGAAGAAGAAGAAGGGTCAGCTTAGGAGCAGTACGTCTGGCTGAAGACGTTAAACTTAGCGCTTGTTGGGAGGCAACCCATCGTGTCATAAGTTAGGATATATTTCTTAAGATAAAATACAAAAATACATCAATCCTTTTACAGGTACTAGTGGTTTGAAATAAGTGTGGGGTCAATTGAGAAGTTTGAAAATTTTTGAAGACCGCGCCGCGGATTTTTGTATTGCGCGACGCGGGGTCGGAACTCAACCCGATGCGCAGGGGTTGATTTGGCGACACGCGCGCCGCGGAAAAGGGAAATGCGCGCTGCGGGAAACGATCAGACAGTTTTCCCTTTAATACGGTGAGCCGCGGCTCACAACTCAAATCACACGACTCGGAGCTCTGGTGATCAAAAATTTCTTGCAATTTTTCTTGCTTATTGTGTTTCTACTGCCAAGGTACGCTATTTTAACTACTTATTAGCTGTTTAAACTAGTTATTAGGTAGTTAATTTTAGGGTTTTATTCAAAAAGTTCAAAAACTTAGAATCACTAATGCTAGCTTATAGGGTGTTTGTTTTGCCAAATGGAGACCCTAGATGAGTTAGTCGGTACCTAGGCTACCTTGTGGTATGATTAAATTGAGATTTAGCAGGTTAAAATGAGGATTTGATCCGGGGTTTTGAAACAGCAGCTCGCCGCGCCGCGCCCTTGCTCTTGGGCCGCGCCGCGGTGCGGCTGGGAAGACAAGGAATGATTTTGCAAATTTTTTGTTTTGTGCTATGTGTTTTCTCTTGCAGATGATGTTCAGATTGGACCACCCCTTCCTCCAGTTCCCTGCGGAGCTCGCTAGTTCAGTGGAGTACATTTTGCGGCGGGATGCATTGACCAGTCGCCGGGTTCTCGAGGCGACGGTTATAGACCGAGACATCTTGAGGGATGCAGGGCTCTGGGGTGTGATCGAGCCGTTTTTGCATCACATCTGGACCCACGAGGAGGCATCATTTACATGCCGTGGCTGGGACAGGATTATGGCCACGGACGAGGACGTGGTCTACACGGAGCTGCTGCTGGAGTTCATATCCACCATCCAATTTGCACCTCGAGCGGGAGACCCGCGTTCCAGGCTGGTACGCTTTCGTTTGGGAGGTGTGCACAGGGAGTGCAACCTCCGGGAGTTCGGGAGGCGCACAGGTATCTATACTGAGCAGGATCTCCAGCATCGCTACTTCACCCGGTTCTTCGGGTCCTGCATTCAGGGGGAGCCGGAAAGGGCTCCCAATATGGAGGTTTGGGCACCGCTGTCCAATGTGATGTACGAGGCGGGGACTTCGAGGGAGAGCCACCTCCGCGACCCACTTCACCGCCTCATGCACCGGATCGTCTCCACCTCCATCATGCATCGGGAGGGAGGCGAGAAGGTGTCAGGCGACGACATGACGTATTTGTGGATCCTTCTCGACCCGTCCCGATTCCTCCATCTCCCCTACGCCCTTGCAATCGCCCTCTCCACCCACTCGACTGGAGCCTCCTCCAGCAGCCCACTCGCCAGGGGGTACTTCATTACCCGCCTGGCCCGCTCATTTGGTATTCTCACTGCCCCCGTGGCAGCTTCCTTGACCGCTCTGCCTCCATCGCGCACTACAGCACGCACTTTGGAGAGGATGCGGCTCATAGAGCTGCAGCGCCCAGGGCAGTACATCCGGGCACCGACCGAGCCTCTTCATGCACCCCAGCCTGCATACGCCTAGCCCGGCAGGAGACGCCGGAGGCCAGAGCCAGCACCAGAGCCGGCACAGCCGCAGCCACAGCAGGATGACTCACCAGCCCTCCGTCGGCTGGAGGCCAGAGTCACGAGGATCACGGACCAGTTATCGAGGACCCAGGACCAGCTCGAGTGGATCGGGGAGGTACTTATACAGCTTGCATCAGCACAGGGCAGACGCCCCCGACCATTCCCAGCCAGGTCCCACGATCACGAGGCTGGACCCTCCAGGCCACCGGGCAGTGATTGATGTACTTTTTCTTTCTTTCTTTTTATATTTTTTTTGGGATATATCTACAAAACTTATGACACCTCTATTTGTATATTATGTTTATATTTTATTTGTCATGTTGCTTTTAATTTGTTTGTTGAGTTATACATGTTATACCAATTTGAGAAGGAGTTGTCTCAGACAAGTGTGGGGTCACCGTGCCCCCTCCACTTGTCTCGACCATCGGCGTGTTCACTGTAGCGCTACAACTCCAGAATACGAAATCAAGGATCCGTTTGTACGCAATTATACCTGTGATATTGAGCACCAAGCAGTCTATCGTCCAAAAAGGGGTAACTCTTTCTCCCTTGTTTTGAAATAATTTTGTACAACGGGGACGTTGTACGGTTTCAAGTGTGGGGTGTGGACGGTCGAAAGAGAATTTTTTTGAAATTTTTGCAGAAATGATAAAATTTTCAATTTTTAGCAATATTTTTCAAAAATTTTGATAAATTACAATTTTGAAATGAATGGTTTGTGATTGTGATAGCATTAGTATTTTTCAAGGAATACTATTTATTTGTGATCATGCTATTAGTTGGTCAAATAAGTGGAGTTCTATGAGTTTAGAAGATTGAGCTGTTTTAGGATTGGAATTTAGGAAGGAAATGTCAATCTGTGGCCTTTGTTGTTCGAGCCGGTAGGTCTAAAATGGGTGGACCTTACGCACCTTACCACCTAAGATCGTCTGGTCTGGGATGGTATTTCTGAAAGCTCGTTACACGGACAACATCGAAAGTCATGGACAATTCCTTAATGGCCTTTAGAATCTGAATGAGTAAGTACACTTCATTGTGGACAGAAAGTTTGTAATCAAGGGTTCTCTAGAAAGCCATGAATTCCAAAGAACAACTCAATTATGTTTTCGCGAACTATTCCACTCTAACTCAAAAGAGCAATAAACTTTGAAACTGAACACAGTCAAAAATTGTTTGATTCCTTATTATAATTTGTTAAAAACTCTCTTGCTTGGGGACAAGCAAGGCACAAGTGTGGGGTGTTTGACAATGCCTAGTGATATCAAGCATTTTAGGCGTTGTTGAGCCCTGCTCTTGATAAAATTATATCAAATATGTCTGGGTATTCTCACTTTTTGTGCCAGGACTTGTCTGGAGAAAAAGAATAGAAACAGGGACTAAAAGCGTGCAAAAGGAATAAGTTGGGAAGAAATGAAAAATCAGAAGAACTCGTACGCGCGCCGCGGATTTCACTTCTACGCGACGCGGGATTAAGGCGGTGGAAACCATTCAAATGACGAAAAAACGGGGATCGGATAAGTACGCGCGCCGTGGATTTCACTTCTGCGCGGCGCGGTCACGGGAAAATTGCAACTATAAATAGAGGCATTTCCAGCCGAAAACCCTAGCAAAGACCGGGTGTAAACATCGACCTTGAAGCTCTTTGACTCCAGGATTTCATTTCAGCAAGCTCACAATTGGTACTTTATGTTTTTTTGATTTAATTTCATTTCAGTAGAAAGTAGTTTTGTAGCTAAAGTCTTCGGGGGTGACAACCACTGACTTTGAGCACTTAGGTTTCTGATTTTGAAACATTTTGGTTACTGATTTTGTATTTGGAATTCGGATTTGGTGAATGGAATCATTCGGTTACATTTTATGTTAACATTTCGGTGTTTTTGGATGTTTGTGTTTGGTTGTGATTGTTGAATCTTGTTTGGACCTTATTGGGACTGTTTTCCTTAGTTGAATTCAGTAGTTAATTAGGTTATTTGGTAAGCATTAAACCTTGGCTATTAACTGTTCAATAGGACTTTAACTAGCGGTAGTTTATGCTGTGCTTGGTTTTGCTAGTTTGGATGCCTTTGATTGCTTCTGACTCAGAGATGTACTTCTGATTTCAGAAAGTGACTAGGTCATTTGAGCATAGCTTAGCTTGGCTTTGGTGTGTTTGATTATTGTCTCATTTGCTAGTGATTAGGAAAATAGAAACCAGATCCTCCGACTATAGTTGTGACACTATTAGTTGGTAATCTCTCATCTAGTCTAACCACGAAGCTCCTGTGGATCGACCCTGACTACCGCTATACTAGTGTGTGTGTTAGGTTTTCTCTTATTTTTGACCGCACGACGACCTCTGCGTGTGTCAGATTCCAATCGGAGAATGGTACGAGGTACCATGATCTGATCAGAGGACGGTCCGAGGTACCGTGAGATAGTGTTGAATGATGAGACCAAAGGATGGTACGAGGTACCAAGAGTTGAGGCAGAGTGGTGCTATAGTGGTTGTGCTTGTGTGTAAACAGGCATGTACTTTATGATGATGCGGAGTAATGAGACATGTACTATCCTTGCGTGCGGATAGATATGAACGTCGCGGTTAGCTTGTGTGGCATGAAACCTACGGGTTGAGAAGAGGACGAATCAGAGGCTGAGTAACATTATAGAGGTATTGTGAGATAATACAATGAGTAATACTGTTGAGAAGTGTTGTTGTTGTGAGTATGTGTGTTTATCATGTAATAGTGTTACGAATGTGTAAGATTTCTTGCATGTCGAGCGAGATAGAGTTGTGTAACCACATGATGAGAAAATATGAGTGAAAAGAGTAAAAGAGTAATTGTAGTTGTGATTAATAGGATTCGTTCCTTAATAATCAAACCAATTACTGCCAATGAGAAAAATGTGTGAATGTCGAGATGAAAATACTATTTATTCGTATGAGATGATGAATAGTAGATTTTATTATAATGATTTTGAGTTCTTTTCTTGAGATTAATGAGTTAGTAGAATAATGAGATACGATCTCACCGTAGAGATTACGGTGTTAGATGTCATGATATTGAGTCGTGTGTAGTGATTACGGTGAGCCGTATGTATGACCTATTTGTGTCATTCGGATGAATTAGAGATTGATGTGATAATGACGAAGAGGTGGTGAGAATTTATGTGGTTGTGTTAAGAATTTATTTGATAATAAATTATCGAGTTTAATAGAGTAAATGATTTATTGGGAATATGATGTGGATTATCCACATAAGAGATAATATAATAAGTGAGTACATCGAGAGAAACAACATGAGGTATGTTGTTGAACTGAGATGAAGAGGAGCCATTTTGGCGAGAGATTGTTAACAGTATATTGAGTGAACAGCTAATATATGTGCTGGAGTGAAAGTAGAGATAGATGAGATTTTGAGGAGGCATGAATGAAACATGAGATAGTTTCTAATATATTTTTTTGATGTTATCTTTGGGTTGATGAGTCGTATGATGTGAGTGAGACATTTGAATGTCTGTGTGTTTTATGTTGTATGAGTGTTTCTCCAACCCTGATCGATGAGAATGTGCAAATAGGAGGATTCAATAACTGTGAATTATTATTGGAGGAGTAAACTGAGAGACAATTAATGTGAAAGCGATGAGACCAATTTTCTTATTGAGTTAGAATTAACCGTTTCATGGAGATTTGAAATCATTGTGGACAGATGGCAAATAATGATAGTGGTTGGAGTATCACTTGAAGAGTGAGGTGACATAGCTTGGTGTCAACAATACCATAGCAAAGTGTGTGGCCTGAAAGAGTGAGTATTTTTCCTACAGCAGTGATGATAGCCAATATGACTATAGAGATCATCTCGTGAGGATGGTGACGGGTATTACCCATATTATGAGTAAATGAGATGCGACAGTATGTACATGTCATATGAGCTGACGAGAGGATAATATCATTGTCATACGTAATGTTAAATTACGGTGGTGAGGTGGTTGTATAAACCCTACCTATTCCAAGAGATTCCGAGGACGGAATCTTTTGAAGGGGTAATAACTTGTAATACCGTGTTTTTAAATTATAGAGATTTTGAGTTAATCTTGGTGTGATTAAGATTAATTAGATTGTTGTATGAGTTTGGGTGATTAGAAACCCAATTGAGTAAAGTTTGGAGTTGAAATATACCAAAGCAGGCTACACGGGTTGTGTATGGTCACACGGGTCGTGTAACATTCCTTAAGAAAGCATGCAGTAAGCCTTTCAAACCTACACGGGGCGTGTAAGATGTGTTCAAGAAGCAGTCCTTGGGCAAAACGGACCTACACGGGTCGTGTAGGCCTGACAGCACTATATAATGTGCAGAAAATGCTCATTTCGGGAAATATACACCCAATTTCGATTTCAGAGCATTCTAAGGCGATTTTCCGCCAAATTGAGCCAGGAGATGCGTAAGGAAGAGTAGGGAGACTTCAATCTAACCCCGTAAACGTGCTATTGATTCCTAAATCCTCAAGGTGAGTAATTTCTTGATTTTGGGGTTTTGAAACCCTAACTTTCAATTTCATGATTTTGCCATATATTGTTATATATGTTGTTAGTAGATTGTTAGTAGATGCCTTTGGAGTGATTTGTGAGATTATTGTCGAGTTTCTACGGTTGAATTAGTAGATCCGCGAATTTGGGGGTTTCGGTAAATATTGAGTAATATTACCGTTTATACTCTTTTGTTTCCTCTTTTGATTTATACATCTTTGATATAGATGTAATTGAGATGATTGTGGATATTGGAGACTTGATTTAGACTATGGTGATATAACCAAGTGTAGCGAACAGGAGCCCGATACGCGTAATTCGGGGGTTCCATATACTAAATCGTTATCAGGTGAGTACTCTTATGTACTTGAGTAGAATTCTACCTTGTGGTAAACTGAGTATATATATATATATATATATATATATATATATATATATATATATGTATATATATATATATATATATATATATATATATATATATATATATATATATATATATATATATATATGTTAGGTTGTTATTGTCGTAATCAAATTATGGAGTAAGTTGTTATCTGTGAATAACAACAACCGAGTTGAACATACATATTGATTGTATAAACTGAGTAGATGTTAGTGTAGTCACATTAAAGAGTTTTGAGTCAAATTGCATAGCCATGAGGGCTATTGAGCTGGAATAGAGTTGGAATGATTATGTTATCTGTGGATAACAAGAGATGAGTTGCAATCAATATTGAGTATAACAGTAGAGTATGTGATAAATTGGTTGACTTAAAGAGTTTTTGAGTTTAATTGTTACAGGCATGAGAATTGCTATGATTGAGTATAAGTTGGTTGTTAAAAATGAATATATGTGAGAATGTGGTCGAGTTACGAGTAGTACTAAGTGTGGTATTTCTATTGAATTGATGTTATTAAATATTAGCTGGTATTTGTAAAGCTAATATGTTTGCAGATTTCAGAGTTAAGAGAAAGTGGGTATTTGCTAATGAGATTAGCAAACGATAATGATAAAGATATTTACTGAGAGGGATTACTGGAGTGTAATTGGGATTACTCACTAAGCTTTATAAACTTACACTTGAGTTGTATGTTGTTTTGCAGGTATCTGTAGCTGTGATAGGGGAAGGCATGTGATAAAGAGAGACAGACGACTTAGAGCCTGTCCTTTAGTTGTAATAGATTTATTTGTAATGCCTGGTCAAATTTATAAGGACCTTTTTTGTGTAATTAATTATGTTGATAACATCTTGTTTCCATGGTTTGAGTACAAGTATGCCCATTTTGATGTGTTATTGTTTGAAATTTTTTGGTTGTACTTTGTATGAGAAACCGGACGTTACACCTAACCTGCATAGATTGGATAGAGGAAGTTTTTGAAATTGTGAATTTATATTACTGGGCAAAGTAAAAACTAACCTGAATCAAATTGGCGATTGTTGAGGTTTCGACGGCAGGGATGACAAAGAAGCTGGACCGCATCTTAAGTCGATGAGCGGTGGCAGTGTCGGTGGCGATGGGAGGCGTGAGAGAGAATACCGGCCGTGAATTGGATGAAAAGCCATCGGATTAAAGAGACGATTGAGATCACGGAAGCAGGGGAAGCGGATTACAAACATCAAATACCTGCTAGAGAATAAGGGTGCCGGAAGGAGGGTACCATAGCATCGATTCAGAAATTAGAATTGCTAGTGGAGCCGACGGCATGAAGAAACCTCCCAATTATAGAAGATTCGGTCCTGAATTTGAATCGAATACAGGTGAAGGAGGGTTGACGGCATGAGAAGGCGACGACAAGTGCTGATGAGGGCCGATCGCGAGTGGTGGTATCGATGCTAGGTCTACTGTTTTGAGTCGGAGAGAGCAATGGGACGGCGAGGTCGTGTCTGTGAGAGAGTGAAAGAGACGCAAGAATAGAGGGGTAAAGTGAGAGAAATTGAGATCTTTTTCAGTTTTTTTTGGAATGATAGCGTGATATGTGGAATTTCCGTATTAGGTTCTTTTGTTATTCCAAAACTATCCCTCAAGGTTGATTTAAAAAGACAATTGTATCATTAAATTTAATATTAATTACAAAACTGCCATTATCGATCCTAGCCATTTAATTTTTTGATCTAATGGTTGAGATTTGGTTCTCGAGATCTCAGGATTTTTTGAGTTCTCAAAAGAACCTAACTATATATATATATATATATATATATATATATATATATATATATATATATATATATATATATATATATATATATATATATATATATATATATATATATATGTATATATATATAACTATATATAGAGTTAGGTTCTTTTGAGAACTCAAAAAATCCTGAGATCTCGAGAACTAAATCTGAGCCGTTAGATCAAAAATTTTGATGGTCTAGATTAATAATGGCATGATTGTAATTATAATAAAAGTTAATGGTATAACAGGCTTTTTAAAAACGATCACAAGGGCAATTTAGGACTATAATATTTATCAGATCCGTTCAAAAACGGCAATCCCTAATAATCAGCCTAATGGATCTCTTTCTCTCTCCCTCACGTATCCCTCGAATCCTTCCCTTTCCTATGCTGAAGACGCAATCAAGATCCTATACAAAGAAGTAACGATGATAGACGACGCCTGTGGAGAAGACGAAGACGCAATCAAGATCCTATTCGATATCTGAGACATCCTCTGCTACGTAAATCGGTGTTGCTGCACCGCCTCCGCGTCAGTGATCCATGATTTCCGATGACTCCTATGATTTCCGGTGATTCCTGATCGCAAACATCCATCTGATTTCCGTTCATGCCTGAATTATGGACCATTGATCCTAAACAAGATAAGAGGTAACTCGGTAAGTATCATCGATCGTGTTGAACGCTTCAATTGCCTGAATTATTTTGACTGTTTCCTGGTTCCCGCTCTATATTATTAGATTGCACTGTTTATTTCATTGAAAAAAATGCGAGGGTAATTACATTCACGTCATCCCTGAACATTAAATCCAGGTCCTCCGCTCCTTGAATTTTCCAGTTTAGTTGATTCAATTTTTAATTTTTTTATTTAGGATTCTTGAAATCAGGTGATTGCACTTTATGCATCTACTGCTGGTGGAATTTTCTAGATCCGTTTGATTTTGCTACTCTTGATTGCTTGTTCAAATTGAAGCCTAAAGTGTGGCTACAAATCTGGCATCAACAGGTTTAAGTTCATCCGTTTTCATCAATTTTTGGCAGCCAAAACAAAACCAAGGTTCAATTTTATTGTAAAGCATTAAAGTTCATTAAAATATCATTAAAATTTACTCTCCGTTCGAACATTAAAATTCATTAAAATTCAACTTTTGAAGTTTTGATGAGTATGTTTGTACTTTTGAAGTTTTTTAAAATTCAACTTTTGAAATTCAACATTAAAATTTACTCTCCGTTTTCATCAATTTTGGTGAGTATGTTTGTACTTTTGAAGTTTTTTAATGTCACCGTAGTTTAGCAAAATGTGACAGCAATAATTGTGATATCATTCCTAATAGCTTTGATTTTATGGTTTTCAACTTTGTGGGTGGTGGCATAGGATTGTAAGAATCTACCATTCTAATCCTCAATTTCAAGTCACATTCATCGAATCTATTTGAATTTTTTCCATAGATGGTTTCCACAAACCGAAAGATCAAGGGCAGTTGGGCTCGCAATACAATGCGATTATCATAAATGTACGTGTACATGTGTATCTATGCATTTCTTTTAAGATATAGTACGCATTTTCCATACGTGTATATATGCACATAAGCATTTATCATAAATGTACGTGTACATGTGTATCTATGTGCATATTTCATAAATGCATATGTCCATATATGTATGTTCTTTTAAATATCAATACACGTGTAAACATATATATGCATATGTGCATATATACATAAATACATACATGCATATGTTCATAAATGCATACATGCATACATACATATGTGCATATGTGCACATATATACATGCACATATGTGATTACATGTGCAAAAACGTGTCTGTATATGTATATACATGTGCATATGTCTGTTCAAATGTGAGTATATATGCAAAAACGTATATGCATATGTGTATTAAGCGTATGTGCACATATGCCTATGTATATCAATTTGTTCATGTATACATGTATGCATATATACATAAATAGATGTGCATTTGTTCATATACGTATATGCATGTATGTATTTATTTTAATGTTTTTTAATATCCATTTATATTAATTTTTATTAACGTTCTTGCAGATTTTGAAAAATTTATCAAGCAAATTGAAGGAGTGAAATTGGAAAAATGAATATATAATGAATTTTCGTTGTATTTTGTATATATTGTTCAAAAAAGTTGTATGTTATTGTTTTTAAAAAATTGGTAGTATGACATTCGAATATTATGAAATACAATTATTTTTTGTGTGTTTTTTATGAAATGTTATTAAATGTGCATGTATGCATTTTCGGATATATAATGTAAAAAGTTAAATATACATATATGCATTTTATTAGAAAAAACGTAAATCTTAGAAATTTGATATAAAAAAATCACAAACCTGATGTAAAAAAAATATGCATATATGCACCTACGAGTGTGCACATATCCACATTGCAAATACGTGAATTAAAACGTGTTTTTAAAAATTCTAAAATTTTGAATTTAAAAAAAATTAAAAAATTAAAAAGAAATTATTCCGAAAAAATATGGTTTTATAAAAAACAAAAATTATGTGCTGGATTTTTGATATTTTTTTAAATTTGAAAATTCAAATCATAACCCTTGATTTTAGGAGTTGTTAGTGTTGTTGTCATAAATAAAAAAAATCAAAATTAAATAAGAATTGTAAAATGACATTCATGTTCTTTTGTGATCTGACTAATCAGAAAGAGTTCTCGAGATCTCATGGTTTTTTGGGTTCTCACAAGAACCCAACCCTATATATATATATATATATATATATATATATATATATATATATATATATATATATATATATATATATATATATATATATATATATATATATATATATACATATACATATACATATATATACATATACATATATATATATATATATGTATGTATATATATATATATATATATATATATATATATATATATATATATATATATATATATATATATATATATATATATATATAGACATATATATATATGTCTATATATATATATATATATATATATATATATATATATATATATATATATATATATATATATATATATATATATATATATATATATATATATATAGAATAAGGATCAATTGAGGGCAAAAAAAGGTTGAGAACTTAAGGCCAAATCTAGACCATCTATTATTTTAGATCTAGGGCTATTATTAAATAGATATTTTGTAATTATCTAAACATTTAAAATGATTTAATTAAAATTAAATATTACATAAGGGTATTAAAGTAATTTAATTTTATTCAAAATTTATCAATTCCTAAAATTTCTCCTACTTTCTCTCTTTCTCTCCATTTCTTTCTCTCGCCATTTCTCTTCTTATGCAGAAGGATACGAAATTTATTGTCAAACCCTAAGTATAAGCAACCTCGTCGTCGGCCTCATCCAAAGCCCGTTACACTTCATATGTCCTCCATGATTTCAATTTTGAAAATACGGCAACTTTAAAATCCCCAGCCATGCAATGGAAATCCTATTTTGTTCGGTGATTTCAAACAATACAAGGGCTTGTCGAACGATGCACAATTGAAGGCAAGCAACCCATGATTAGAAAATCCGATTGGATAATACAAGAATAAGGCCCGGCGATAATTCGATTACTACCTAAGATGCCTGCGTAAGTTTCCTTAGTGTTATTGCTATTGAATTCAAACGAAGAGCTTTTTTTGGAGTTCGATAAATTTTTTTTCAAATTTAATATTTGCTTCAACAAGAAGCTTTCTGTTTTGTGGAAACTTCTTTTATTGATTTTAATATAAAATATTAGCCATTTAAAATCAAATCATGTACCAAGAATTTAGTAGTCAAATATTTGTCACGTTGATCATTCTTGTTAATTATAAAATTCTTTATTGGTTTTAATAATTAATTTCACACACTTGAAAAAAAACCATATATTTTCCTGCTAATGGCGTATAATGGCGTATACCACCTGTAGCATATTTGATGATGCATATGATCAAGTTTGTTATGTATGTGTATTTCATATGTTCTTAAATATTTATTGACTTTTTGAACCACTTTATTTCATTGATGATTGGGAGGATTTTTCGGATTTACTTGATATGCAAACACATGAAAAATCATTTAGATGCTCACAAGTTAAGTTTCTGACTTCAATGCAAACATTCGATTTTGGCAGGAAGACTTTTCCCTCATGAAGATATGTTCAAATAGATGTCATAAAAAATGATAATCTTATTAAACAATCATTTATGACTATACTTATGATTATATAAATGTTTGATGCATAAGTTAAAATCATTTCTGATTATACCTATAATCATTTCTGATTATAACTATGATTATATAAATGACTAAAACATAAGTTATAATCGTTGGTGATTAAAACTTTGTTTGTATAAATGACTGCATAAATGATTAAAGATTGCAAATGCACTTTTGATTACAGTATAGTGTTAATCATTGACGATTACGACTATAACAACCATTTTATATTAATTGTTAAAATATGAGCATATAAACTCTATTGTTAATCATCAACGATTATAACTTTTGTGCAACTTTAATATAGTTTGTCCACTATTTTTTTAATCTTTGAACTTGATTGTGCAGGTGTGAATACAAGAATAACAATGATTACGGGGTGCCAACTATTTGTTTAAGATTAAAATTGCATTGTATTTTTTGTCTACATTGTGATGTAATCATCAATGATTAAAACGGCATTGTACTTTTTATCTACATTGTGTTCTATATTCATTTACGATTTATTCATTCATGATTACATACGTATTTCTTTTATATCTACATTGTGATTTATTCATACATGATTACAATTATATTGCGTTTTTTTAACTTTGCATTGTGTTTTATAATCATTTATGAATGAAATCGTATGAATCAAATGATACAAAAAAAATTTATTTTGACGAAAAATGATATTACAATTTATTAATATAATAAAAAATTAAAAAAAAATTGACACTATATAATCTGAAATTATTAAAAACATAAAAATTAATTTATTAGTTTTTTTGGTAACTAACAATCAATTTCCTAGATTTTAGGAACTATAATTCTTTTATAATTTAATTAAAATACATAATTACTAATATACCCTTATAAATTGATTGGTCCAGAATTGGCCTCGCGATCTCAACCTTTTCTTTGGCCTCGATTGAACCTCCCTATATATATATATATATATATATATATATATATATATATATATATATATATATATATATATATATATATATATATATATATATATATATATATATATATATATATATATATATATATATATATATATATATATATATATGTATATATATATATATATATATATATATATATATATATATATATATATATATATATATATATATACATACATACATACATACATATGACGGTCATTGCAAGTCTAATAAGTACAGAACTCGAAGCAAAAACAAACAATTGGGATGGTCCGAATTAAAAAAAAAAAGAATTAGGGATCAAACACACATTCTACTCCAAACTACAGGGACCATTTGTGTAATTTAATCTTTCATTTATTTACGTATATGCCCCAAAGTCCGTTCCATTGAAAGAAGTAAGGAACAGAAATTACACTTGAATCGTGAAACGTTTCAACCACCACATCGCGGGTGGCGCATACCGTAACGGCAAAAGGGAAACCATGTGGAAAACAGCTATGACGCGCGCCACAGGTGCTCTTCGATCGCCGCCGCAGGGAATTGCCTGTAAACCTTTCCGCCGCCACTACTCCTCCAGCAGCAACTCTTCCTCCTCTGCCGTGGTTAACTCCATGATTCTCCGTTCTCTTAAAGAACACTACACCGAAGTCTCCAAAATGGCTCCTCCCCCTGTAAGTGCTCACCTCAATCTCTATATGCAGGGTTTACGAGGGTTTAACTTCAAAAACTGAACAAAAGTCGATATATAACTCGTTGTGGAATTATGTCGAGCACCTGGTAGGCACAATTAATTTAAAAAGATTTGAGTGCTTTTTCTCATGTCAACCGGGAAATGTAGGGTTTTAATGGGGTTTATGTATTTATTTCTAGATGATCTCTAATATTTTATTTCTTCACAGAAGGTGAGTCCTCCTTCACCATTTACGGTGGTGAAAGGGGCACTCGACAGTGGCGGTCCGGTTCTGAAGCGTACGTATGGAGATGAGGAGATCAGTATATCTGTGATGCGGATGATCAACATTCTCCCCGGACTGGATCCTTCTGAAATTGACGGTGACGACGAGATCAATCAGTTGTTTCTTCATGCTGATATATCGAAGCCTGGGCAAGACTTTGTTTTGCATTTCCTGTGCGGGTTATACCCAGATGCTTTGGGCATTCATTCTGTTTCCCTAAGACATAAGCTTGAAACTTCAGGGCTCCTTGAGGTTCCAACCAAATACAATGGGCCTAGTTTTGAGTAAGTCATCTCATGCTCTACAAATTTCTAATATCAGACCAACCATAGCTATCTATGTTTCATCTCATGATTTTAATTTCTATTACTCATATTATTCTCCACAACTACTGATAGTTGCAATATACATAAGGCTTCCAATAAGTTGCTTATACATAGTCAGTAAGCACTTTTACTTCATTGCTGACTGTAAATAGTATCCAAAATCCAAATGATCTAACTAATTGATATTTTTACTAATTTACAGAGCCCTTGATGACAGAATGAGGGATGCTTTTCATGGTTACATAGAAGAGAGAGGTATAAACGATACTCTATTTCCTTTCCTCCAAGCTTGGCTTTATGTTAAGGATCACCGAAGTCTTATGAATTGGTTCAAATCAGTCGGGACATGTGTCAAAAAACCCAAGTAAACTTTATCTTAACTTCTTAGATGGATCTAGTTTTGTCACAACTTTTTCCCCAATGGATGTATCCGCCTTTTAATAGGCTAAAATATTTTCAGATATGGATTCACATGGTTACCTGTTTATTTCTTTACCTTGATCATCTATGTTTAACATTTAGTTTTGTATTTATATATTAATTTCTTTTCCAAATTATTATATGCATTTTGTGTTCTAGCTTCGTGATCAGTATCCTCCACTCATGAATTTAGATCCAGAAGTAATAGTAATAGTAAGAACGCATACACGAGAGTAGAGCGCTATTTTTCTTGATCGCGGTAGATTCAAATGAAGGAAACCCGAGAGGCCATTGTTTGATGGAATGAATCCCGATAATTGGATTATGAGAGTAGAGCGCTATTTTTCTCTAAATCGACCGACAAATTCTGAAATGAATGAGGTAGCCGTGATTTCTTTTGAAGCGGATGCTCTTCAATGGTTTCAGTGGGAAAATAAAAGAAGACCGATCAAAAGGTGGGATGAATTAAAGGAGCATCTATTGTGTCATTTCAGATCAAAGGCAGGAGGAATCCTATGTGAGCAGTTCTAGGCAGTCAAACAAGAAGCGTATGGTAAGATTATTTTCGTAGGTTTATTGCATTAGCTTCTCCCTTAATGAGATTTGAAATGAGGTGTTTGTGAGTCAGTTCATGACGGGTTTGAAACCATAGATAAGGGTGGGGGGTAGTTCCCTCTAGACCTGGAAAAATCAAACACGACACGACAACCCGACACGAACCCGACACGAAATTAGCGGGTTTGGGTAAGAGGTTTCGACCCGTTTAAGTAAACGGGTCGACACGACACGACACGAAAATTTAAACGGGTTGGGTTAGGGTCAAGACTTTTAACTCGAAGATGACCCGAATAACCCGTTTATATATATTTATATATATATATATATATATATATATATATATATATATATATATATATATATATATATATATATATATATATATATATATATATATATAGGGATGGGTTCAATGCAGAACCAAAATATATTGCCTAACTGCAGAACCAAGTTTCTAACCGTAAGATTAAAATATAAGTAAAAGGGTATGATCGTCAACAAACGTAAACTGTTATGTTCAGCAATGAGCATATGTTCATCAATTGTTGGTTGACATTGAAGCCGATTGTTGACGATCATACCCTTATATTTGATTATTGGTTCCAGTTCATATTTATTCATTCACGTCATTGTTCAAGCTCTTGGTTTCATTTTACCAAACCCAGATCTGAATTTAGATTTAGCGATTGACTTTGTTATTTCTCAACTAATCATATCCCCAAATTCACACTCATTTTCTTATTCCTAAAGTCTAATTTGTTCTGGATCTTGAATTGCAATTGATTCAACGAATCCTCAATTTGTTTCCCTTTTGATTCCGTTTTACCTTCTTTTGATGCTCGATTTTTTTTTGTGCAATAAACAAAAGAAATTACTTCACAATACCAAATCCATTCAGTACAATGTTTAGAATATGACAAAATCGCAAACAACATCCTGCGATGAAAACAAAATCCAAGAAAAAGAAACACGATGCAATCGTTGTTTATCAGGTAAAAATCAGGAACGAGGATACGTACAACAATGTTCTGATTTTATCTAATCCTGCAACTGGTACTTGATTGTGAATCAAAATCGAATAAACAAATCGATGATGTTGAAGATCTGTAAAACTGAAGCTTTATGTTCTTCGTGTTCTTGTCTTGACGGGAATGTTTTTTTACGAAAATGATTTCTGATCTTCAATTCGATAATGGGTCAGGGCATTTGATTCAGCAATGAACATATAATCGATTGTTGGTTGACATTGAAGCTGGAATATGTTCATCAATGAACAATGTTCATCAATGAACATATGTTCATCAATGAACATATGTTCATCAATGAACACATCAGAACGTTTTTTTACGAAAATGATTTCTGATCTTCAATTCGATAATGGGTCAGGGCATTTGATTCAACAATGAACATATAATCGATTGGAAGGCATCGATTGTTGGTTGACATTGAAGTCGGAATATGTTCATCAATGAACAATGTTCATCAATGAACACATCAGAACGTTTTTTTTACGAAAATGATTTCTGATCTTCAATTCGATAATGGGTCAGGGCATTTGATTCAGCAATAAACATATAATCGATTGGAAGGCATCGATTGTTGGTTGACATTGAAGCCGGAATATGTTCATCAATGAACATACGTTCATCAATGAACACATCAGAATACGTACGATTGTGAGAGACGTTTTTTAGCGACCCTTTTTTCCCGGCTTTGAATCCGAGAGAACCATTTCGAAAATCGATTATACGTACATACAATGAATTATACGTATCAAACTGGATCAAGCAGGTTCGATAAATTGGTATCAGATATCGATTAGCTCAACAATCAACAACCCACGCTCAAATAACTAAGAATCGAGAACTGAACTAGATGGGTTAAAAAACCCAATATGCCCTTTCCTGGGAATAATCCTCTGCACAAGGTATATAACTTTCTGGTGCATCCTTTTTAATCTAAGACATTGATATAATGATCCAAGGGTTTTAAGGATGGTTCTGCAGTTAGGTAATATATTTTTGGTTCTGCATTGAACCTTCCTATATATATATATATATATATATATATATATATATATATATATATATATATATATATATATATATATATATATATATATATATATATATATATATATATATATATATATATATATATATATATATATATCCTATCCTAATAAATAAGTAACTTAAAGCCACATGTCATTACCACATTCATTTGGCCACATGTCATTTTCTTATAATTTTGATTTTTTTAAAAAATAATTATTTTGTTTGACAGTTTCTCTTATTAACGACTGTGTTTATGATTCTGTCATCCGTTCCCTGATTATTCTCTATCTCCACCGAAATTGCCTTTTTGCAAACTGATCATCTTCAAAATTGAAATGAATTTCCTTTCTTTACTCACCAAGTTCGCCTTCTTTTTCAATTGGCCTCTCATATGCTCCACCATTTTCAATTTGACAAAACCCTAATCTTCCCATTTATCAATTGGGCTCGCCGACGCCCCTTCTTTGATCTTCGATGTAACTGCTTCTCTCTTCACATAATCAACAGATTCAAGCTCTATAAAACAGCTCAAATCGTCGTTGAAGACGTAGCCATCAACACCCGTGACGATGAATTCGTGCTTCTAAGGTCAAGTTTCGAAAGAAAACCTTTTTGTTTTGACGCTGATACATATCGTCAGTTTGTTTGAGCCTCTTCTTCTATGGTGCGATTATAACATACCAATCGGAAAGTACAATCGCTCATTGTGATTGCTGAATGTCCATGTGTCTATGCTATCGTGGATTGCTATTCCCATGGTTTAGAAGAGCTTAGGGTATGTTAATACACGTTTATTGCCTTGATAACTTTGTGCTGGTATGATCAATTAAAACAATAAGATGAATACTTGATGAAATTTTCACTTGTAGAAGTAGGCATCAATTAATGACAACTTGAAAATATCACAATACTGCAACTTTGGAACCGTAAGTTCTCCATATTTAAGTTTGATCCTTTTCTTAATTCTCACATCTCACGTGAACCTTGAAATAATATATCTCCTTAAAGGCTTTAACACATCAACATTTTTCTACCAATTATCATGGATTTTAGTTTGAATTTGACTTAAAGATAAAGATTCTTCCACTAGGGTGTAAATGAGAATGATTATCGTGGGCCATCAAATTCAAACAACTTGAACACTGATAACCATACCAAAGCATGTGGATCTTAGAAAAGCGGTAAGTTGATTCAATTCACATTCCAATTTTAGCTCTCAATTTTTGTCTGGGATATAAATTGACACATTTTGTTTACTGTAATACATTTCAGGCACTACAGGAAGGAAAAATATCTTGGGCTTTTGTCACAGAATTTCATGAAGCTATTCATATCTTCAAAGGCGAGTCAACCTGTCAACAAAAAGTCAAACCATCTTTTAAATAGCCAAAATTTTATTAACCTAAACACATTGTTTTTATCTTCCAGGAAGATTTGATCTCATTGGACACTGCTGCAACAACATTGCTTGGTGATATACATGATCCAACAACCATGAGAAGTAATTTCTTTTCCAAATTTAATTTATTAATCTATTTTATCTCCCATCAATTTATACTTATATTCTTTAAATATGGCAAAAGTGAGACGATTATATGACATTGCAAATGTCTTTTCATCTATGGATCTTATTGAGAATGTAACTTTTCTTTTTCTTTTTTTAATTTTTTTAAAGACGCGACACCTAGAGAGTGGAAAACCATCATTTAGATCGCTGGGATTGAAAGGACACGTGGAGACTAAATCTGTACCGTTGGATATTACAATTAACTCAAAAAGGAGAGTTTTTTGAACTGATATTTCAAATCAAGATGCATTCGTTATTAGAAAGACAAAATAGATTGTTTATTTGATTGGAATTCAAAAGAGGTGACAGTATTGAAAGATATTGTACCATCATCACAATGCTTGGCTGATTTTTTTTACTTCATAGTGATTTTTCTGACAAATATCATGCGATTCTTTCACGGGATGCAGTTTTAGTGTCTCAGGTGTGACCAAGGGCTCAAGAAGAGGCCTGATACTCTGAAATACTCTTTCTTTATCGTATCCAGAATCAACAAGAATCGCACCAGCTAGAGATTCTATCAGATCTCCAAGTACCTATTTCCAGTAATACCCACATACAAAAAGTAAATGAAATGAACGTTAGTTGCAATTTATCAAAAGTTTACAAAACATTGACTAGAAAAGAACACTGACCTTAGGAAAAGAGGTCTTAGACTCCCACCCGAAAGTAGATTTCAAGGACAAATGGTCAAAGTCATGAACAGTGTTGACTATAGCCCGGTGAAGGTCTTGAGAACCATGAAGAATACGCTTGTGCAATTCAACTTTAACTGCAGATTGTGTATAGCAATCATTGTTCACAGAACTCAGAAGCTGACCTCAAATCAGTCAACATTCCAGGAGACATTCCCGGATATTTATTGTATAAATGCATCGTGATCCTATAATCCAACACCGCATCTCCAAGAAACTCCAAACGCTGCTAAGAAAGTCAAAAACTGTAAGTACAATGCTTTAATAGAAACTAATGCTTGATGTTTAAATCTTCCTGGTAACATTTTGGAATCTCGGGTAGCATGTAAGATCCGTGAGTTAGTGCCTCAACAAGCAATGAAGCAAAGACGCGTCATTAAATGAGTAGTTTAACAATGATTCCAAGTGTTGGATGTCTATAAACTTCTCTGGTTGTAAAGTCAACTCTCGTGTATACGGTGTGTTGATTAAGTCAACGGTTATACCTATCCAGCTCTTAAAAGATAAATCTGTCGTTTCACCACCTTCACTGAGAAAAACACCAATTAGTGCTTCCATAACACAACTTTCTCCTTTATTACCCTTTTGCCCCTGATATACATTTTTCTTTCATCCAAAACAACCGCTTCTTCCAAATTAAAGTCGCCCGGATCATCCCCGATGACGACCCACATCTTTGGCTCAAACGACTCTTTACAAATAAACCCTTGAGAACAATAACTAATTGACCAAAATACCCTTTTCTGAGAAAAGCAATCTAAACATAAACGAGACATTACTGGAAGATAGTGGTTACATCCCAATCTGCATAGGAGTCATTGGATATAATTTTCTCTCTTCTTGAACTCAAAATTCCCTCATGTTGATTTTGAAGCGTTTTAAATAGCTGCTGAGTAACAGCATATTTAAGGAATGAATCCAACCTAGAGCCTCAAAGGATTCTAGATGAAACTAAGGTGGTGTTTGTTTTGGAAGATGTAAAATGTCTTTTGTCTTTGTCCATGTCTGCGGAAGAATATGTGGACCAAAAGTTCTTTTCCATGTCTTCGCCCTTCATAAAAAAGTTTGTTTGTTTTTAACGTCTTTTTGGAATCGTTCATGCTAACATCAATTTTAGTTAAAATAAACTCAGGTGGGATGGGAGTGGGGTGGGTACGTGGGGTTGAGAAAGGGCTGGGTGGTATGGGTAAAGGTGGGGTGGGGTGGGTGGGGGTGGGGGTGGGGTAAGGGTAGGATAGGGTAGGTAGGGTGAGGGTAGGGTGGGTAGGGGTGGGAGTAGGGGTGGGTGGGGGTGGGGGTAAGGGTAGGGGTGGGGTGGGGTGAATGTAGTTGAAAAGTTTAAAAAAGAGGTTCAAAAAGATAAAAAAAATGTCTTTTTGAAAAAGAGGTGAAAAAGTCTTTTTTATATTTTTTGTCTTCTAGAAAACAAACGGTCTTTTTGGAAAACGTCTACCCTCCCGCAGATGTTTTAGGGGAAAAAGACTTTTTGAGGAAAAACAAACACCCCCTAAATGTTTATAATTTATATGCTAATCGAGCTTGGTTTTATTTTTTAATTTTAAAATTTTGTAGGCAAGAGAAATGAGGAAGAAAGCTCGAGAGTCAATGAGTGAAGAGAAAAAGGATGCATATGAAAATATTAAATTGTATAAATTCTATGATGTTGCTTCACCCGACACTCCAGATTTCTCCGCTGTCAAGGTTTGTTATTTATTTTTTATTTTTATTTTTTTTTACAAAAAAGAATACATTTTTTACATTCTTTTGAAGATTTGCCTACAAAATTGCAATTTTGTGAAAATCCAATCTAATATGTGTATTACCATTCAATATTTGTTAACCAAGTCTGTTTTTTTATGCAGACTCCGTTCATATATAGGTTTTATGGAAAGGTATAATGGTACATCAAGTACTTTGACTGAAATACCTTTGAGGCTGAGACAAATGCCCCATGTCTTCTAAGCTTCAGAAGGCCACCATCAATCCATTACAACCACCCCATTGGAGCAGGCTTTCTTTGTTCAAGGAAGACATTAAGAGATTTTTGTAGTGGTGTATGTAGGGCAAAAGGGGTTTGTTTATGTATCATGACTTGATATATTTATAGTTGTAGGAATCTTGTCCTTGACTTCTTGAATTTTATTGAGGCTACTTTGGGCCGGAATTTTCATATCTTGATTTTTTGATAATAGTCATATATTCTCGTGACGTCTTTTTTATAGTTTGAATTCTGAAATATTTTGTGTGAAACTAGATCTTGGTATCTAACATTTCTTTATATCATCCCGTGTAATACACGGGTCTTACAACTAGTATATATATATATATATATATATATATATATATATATATATATATATATATATATATATATATATATATAGCGGCGGCGGCGAATAATTTCTTTCGGCGAGTACTTTCGAATGTCGATTTGTTTCTTGTAGTAGGATTTTTTATGCAACATAAACATGCCAAAAATTACGAAGTTGTAGGATTACGGGGGAAACAGACGTCGAGGCAAATTTCGATGTATAATTTTTCGTAGATGGTTAATTCGTTTGACGATAATTTATTTTCTTCCAAAAATATCTTGATCGAATGACATGCATAAGGAAATATAAGCTCCAACTAAATATAATTTCTAGACAAATCAACATTCGCTATGACGGTCATTGCAAGTCTGCATTGAAACATATTTAGTTGGAGCTTATATTTCCTTATGCATGTCTTTCGAACAAGATATTTTTGGAAGAAAATAAATTATCGTCAAACGAATTAACCATCTACGAAAAATTATACATCGAAATTTGCCTCGACGTCTGTTTCCCCCGTAATCCTACAACTTCGTAATTTTTGGCTTGTTTATGTTGCATAAAAAATCCTACTACAAGAAACAAATCGACATTCGAAAGTACTCGCCGAAAGAAATTATTCGCCGCCGCCGCATCGCGCGGGTATGCCGCTAGTATATATATATATATATATATATATATATATATATATATATATATATATATATATATATATATAAACGGGTTATTCGGGTCATCTTCGAGTTAAAAGTCTTGACCCTAACCCAACCCGTTTAAATTTTCGTGTCGTGTCGTGTCGACCCGTTTACTTAAACGGGTCGAAACCTCTTACCCAAACCCGCTAATTTCGTGTCGGGTTCGTGTCGGGTTGTCGTGTCGTGTTTGATTTTTCCAGGTCTAGAGGGAACTACCCCCCACCCTTATCTATGGTTTCAAACCCGTCATGAACTGACTCACAAACACCTCATTTCAAATCTCATTAAGGGAGAAGCTAATGCAATAAACCTACGAAAATAATCTTACCATACGCTTCTTGTTTGACTGCCTAGAACTGCTCACATAGGATTCCTCCTGCCTTTGATCTGAAATGACACAATAGATGCTCCTTTAATTCATCCCACCTTTTGATCGGTCTTCTTTTATTTTCCCACTGAAACCATTGAAGAGCATCCGCTTCAAAAGAAATCACGGCTACCTCATTCATTTCAGAATTTGTCGGTCGATTTAGAGAAAAATAGCGCTCTACTCTCATAATCCAATTATCGGGATTCATTCCATCAAACAATGGCCTCTCGGGTTTCCTTCATTTGAATCTACCGCGATCAAGAAAAATAGCGCTCTACTCTCGTGTATGCGTTCTTACTATTACTATTACTTCTGGATCTAAATTCATGAGTGGAGGATACTGATCACGAAGCTAGAACACAAAATGCATATAATAATTTGGAAAAGAAATTAATATATAAATACAAAACTAAATGTTAAACATAGATGATCAAGGTAAAGAAATAAACAGGTAACCATGTGAATCCATATCTGAAAATATTTTAGCCTATTAAAAGGCGGATACATCCATTGGGGAAAAAGTTGTGACAAAACTAGATCCATCTAAGAAGTTAAGATAAAGTTTACTTGGGTTTTTTGACACATGTCCCGACTGATTTGAACCAATTCATAAGACTTCGGTGATCCTTAACATAAAGCCAAGCTTGGAGGAAAGGAAATAGAGTATCGTTTATACCTCTCTCTTCTATGTAACCATGAAAAGCATCCCTCATTCTGTCATCAAGGGCTCTGTAAATTAGTAAAAATATCAATTAGTTAGATCATTTGGATTTTGGATACTATTTACAGTCAGCAATGAAGTAAAAGTGCTTACTGACTATGTATAAGCAACTTATTGGAAGCCTTATGTATATTGCAACTATCAGTAGTTGTGGAGAATAATATGAGTAATAGAAATTAAAATCATGAGATGAAACATAGATAGCTATGGTTGGTCTGATATTAGAAATTTGTAGAGCATGAGATGACTTACTCAAAACTAGGCCCATTGTATTTGGTTGGAACCTCAAGGAGCCCTGAAGTTTCAAGCTTATGTCTTAGGGAAACAGAATGAATGCCCAAAGCATCTGGGTATAACCCGCACAGGAAATGCAAAACAAAGTCTTGCCCAGGCTTCGATATATCAGCATGAAGAAACAACTGATTGATCTCGTCGTCACCGTCAATTTCAGAAGGATCCAGTCCGGGGAGAATGTTGATCATCCGCATCACAGATATACTGATCTCCTCATCTCCATACGTACGCTTCAGAACCGGACCGCCACTGTCGAGTGCCCCTTTCACCACCGTAAATGGTGAAGGAGGACTCACCTTCTGTGAAGAAATAAAATATTAGAGATCATCTAGAAATAAATACATAAACCCCATTAAAACCCTACATTTCCCGGTTGACATGAGAAAAAGCACTCAAATCTTTTTAAATTAATTGTGCCTACCAGGTGCTCGACATAATTCCACAACGAGTTATATATCGACTTTTGTTCAGTTTTTGAAGTTAAACCCTCGTAAACCCTGCATATAGAGATTGAGGTGAGCACTTACAGGGGGAGGAGCCATTTTGGAGACTTCGGTGTAGTGTTCTTTAAGAGAACGGAGAATCATGGAGTTAACCACGGCAGAGGAGGAAGAGTTGCTGCTGGAGGAGTAGTGGCGGCGGAAAGGTTTACAGGCAATTCCCTGCGGCGGCGATCGAAGAGCACCTGTGGCGCGCGTCATAGCTGTTTTCCACATGGTTTCCCTTTTGCCGTTACGGTATGCGCCACCCGCGATGTGGTGGTTGAAACGTTTCACGATTCAAGTGTAATTTCTGTTCCTTACTTCTTTCAATGGAACGGACTTTGGGGCATATACGTAAATAAATGAAAGATTAAATTACACAAATGGTCCCTGTAGTTTGGAGTAGAATGTGTGTTTGATCCCTAATTCTTTTTTTTTTTAATTCGGACCATCCCAATTGTTTGTTTTTGCTTCGAGTTCTGTACTTATTAGACTTGCAATGACCGTCATACCGTTCTTATTATCATATGAGGTCGGCCATAACAGGGAAGGGAAACGGGGTTTAATAAAAAACATCAACATGTTTTATTTGTTTACCAAATTGTATGTGTTTGGAAATGGAGAAATTTAACAATGTCTACAATTGAGGAACAATGGCATCCTATTTGTTGTCTTATATTGAATCTGACTTAAAAAATAACATAGAATACAATATTTTATAATTATAACCATTCCTTTTCATCTTGAATATAACTTTAGTTCAAAAATAAAATACACATATAATTTGACCTGAATTAATGTAAACACGGACTTATTAGTATCCTGTTCCAATCGGAACATCTCTGTTATTTTCAATAGAAGTCAGATTAAGAAAATGGATGATTCCTCCTCATCAAATTAATTATTTCAATTAACAAAAAACAATTCAAATTAACAAAAACCAAATGATAATATCCACAAAAAAAAAAAAAAAAACGATTACGAAAATGGAATATCTCTGTAATTTGACCTGATTTAAAAAAAAAGTCTGTAAACACACGAATGGAGGATTTAAACTGGTCGGAGGACCAGATCTGTAATGGTAGCATACCTGTCGGAATTGGAAGCCAATGGCCTTGAATTGGTCAGAGGACCAGATCTGTAACTGTAGTGTATCAGATCGTGCTTTCGGTAGGGGCTAAGGATGGAGGATTTGCAACCGTAAGAGGAGTCGTTTCAAGGAGATGTTCACCGGGAGGAGAAGTCACCGGAGAAGAAGATGGTCACCGGCGATCTTGACGGGAACGATCTTGACGGGAACGGTAGTAAAGGGAAGGATAAGGCGATCTTGACGGGAACGGTAGTATGTCGATCAGTCGGAGTCACCGTTCGTGACTTGATCAGAAGTTTCATTTCTTAATTTCAGGGTAGCATCAACGATCGGCGCAGATGGGAGGAGAGGCATGTGGAGGAGATGTTGATGATCAGTGATAGATGGGCGGAGATGTTTGTGATCGGAGATGCACCGGTCAGATATCAATTTAGGGTTAGATGGGCGGAGATGATAGCGGCTGTATGTAGATGTAACAAGAAGCAGATTTAGGTTATGTCATATATCTATGTCTATATTAGGGTATGGTTAAATTACAAATTTAACCCTTCTAATTTAAATGAATTTATTTTTGTCAAAAGGTAGCTGACTAAAATCTTTGATATATATTTATATTTTAACTAACGAGACATATCTCATTAAGAGATAAAACCCAACGTTTTCTATCATTTAGACATGGAATAAAAGTATAAAACAATTTTTTAACTTAATAAAATTAATCCATAAATTTGATTTGTAACTTTTTATGCACTATGTTCTTTTGGACATATAGCGGAACTTTTTTATATTCTCTCATAAATTGTAAATAGTAATTTCAGAGATGGTCTTAAGATTTTATCATTTTTCATAAGTTCTATATAAATGTTTTTTCAAATGCTACTATAAAGCGACATCATCATAAATTTGGTCCATTTCATTAAAAAAAACTCAAAAAATACCTAAAAACATTTCGATAGCCAAATAAAAAACTCAAAAAATACCAAAAAGATCCCTCACCACCATAACTCTCTCTCTCCCTTATTTCAAAGTCTCCGTACACATCCCAACATATGGAACCGAACACCGTGCTACTCGCTTCTATCAATTTGTGTCCCGCCGCATTGTGCGGGTACACAACTTGCACCCAAACTTTTAAAATGTGTCAATTTTTAATCTTTACGAACTACATACCAAAATAATGCTATTTGTGGCAGTCAATATATTCCCAAATATTTCAAAACACTTAGCGAATTAAAGTTGTCATTGTTTATTCTTAAAATATGACATGTTATTAAAAGAAAAAAAATATTCGTCGAATGAAAAATATTTTGTGTCCCGCCGGCCGCCGCTAAAGATAAGATTGACGCGATGTGACAATATATAAAATAGTTTTCATCGCAACGAACTAATAGCCGCTCAAATATTATTCATCGCAACGAACTAATCGCCGCCGCCGCATCGCGCGGGTATGCCGCTAGTATATATATATATATATATATATATATATATATATATATATATATATATATATATATATATATATATATATATATATATATATATATATATATATACTACATTAAAAAGGAAAAATTGTTTCTAAAAATGGAAACTCTTAAAATTAAGAGATCCAAGTCTTTTAGCTGAAAATACAAGTCACATATGCATGAATCTACTAAATTCTTATCTAAAAATCCAATTGACTTTGTATTCTTCCCGTATCTCCATACATTTTGACTTGGCTTCTTATCCTTCCCCATATCTTAACATTCCACTCGATCCCAACTCCTACCGCTGTATTTCCGGTATCTCATCTCCATCTCCAACCTCCAATCGGATTATCGACTACCACTTTTCTTATAGAATGATCTAACCCTAAATCCCTCATCACTCATCGTCCCACCGTCCTCGCCCGGATGCTTCTATGTAAACCTAAATCCCCCACTCTCATTGCTGCAAAGAATCCCTCATTCTATAAGTGAAATCAGAAAACCCTAAAGTATGTTTAAGCATCTCACCGGCTAGCGTTTTTCTGGGATGAAGATAACCAGGTAGTTGAAGATCTAAAAAATTCCCCCCTAAAATGCATTCGTTATTCTGTTCTCACGTCTTTTAACTTTTGTTTCTGTAAGCAGATGCTTCCTAAATCTCAATGATTTGTACGTTAAGGATGTACTGCAGACTGATTTGTGATGATAAATTATTTTTCAAATTAATCAATTTTATTTCCATTTCATTTTCGTTGATCTAGATCTAGATCTTTACACCTATTATCGATTCATCTTCGTTCCTGATTTAGCTTGGCAGGTACGGTTGGAACAACTTGGTATCTTTTTTCCGACTATCCATTAACCCCTTTGATTTTGGATTAGAAGCGTGTTTTGTGTCATGTTAGACTTCCATGGATTTATATATGTTATCTGCTATATAGTATTTTTATCCTCACTACTACAACCTTCTCCGCCAGTAGCTTCTCTTCACCACCGTCAAATAAATTCTATACCAGGTTTAAAGAACAAACATGTGTTTTTGTGATATCTTTCCTTTGCAGGTTTAAAAAACTCACAGTCTCCATCACCTTCTACATCACGACTAGGCTTGTGTTTCTTTTTCTGTTATGCTCTCTCCATCGTACAAAAAAACCCGACTTAAGTTTTTTGTTGGCTAAAATTTGTTTTTTTATTATTATTGTGGCTTTATCAAGGTTTAAAGCTCAATCAAGCTTTAGATGTTGGAAAAGTTCTAATGAATTTTTAATCTTTAATTCTGGCCATCCACACTCGCACCGTCATCTCTCTCACATACTTTCTCTCATTCTATCTCTATTTCTACGCTGCCTAATGATTTATTGGTGCTTTTATCTCAGGAAAATACAAATCTCTCATAAAGGGGTGTGAGCTTTATAAAATCAATTTCTCTGTTTCGATTTCTTTTTTTTATATGCGATGAATTTAAAATTGGATTTCAGGTTTGTTTCTGAATTCTCTGCTTGCAGGTGTTTCAGGTTTTAAAAATATTTTCCGGTAATATTTTACACAAGAAATAAATTAGTTTCTAATTTGGTTATGATTTTTCTTCGGCTTGCAGTTTGACCAATGCTCATGAGATTCACCAGCCTATTAAATGTTGTTCAGGTAAACTCTGTTACTGACCATAACCGAGTTATGTTGTTGCTGATCTCAAGTAATCACGATATTGGGGTTATGTTGTTGCTACATGGCTATTGGAATTTATCAAAGTTTTTTTTTTTGCTAAATCTGTTGTTGCTACGTAGCTTTTGGAACCTATCAAAGTTGAAGGCACTGATCTAATTCTTTGAGCATATAACCAATTTGTGGCATATATGCTAGGAGGCTATTTTTAATATGCTATGTTCTAGAATAAATAGGATGTACAAAATGTTTACAAGGAATCTGAATCAAGTCTGTGTGTCTATGTGAGAGTCTGTATGTTTGCCTTAATAAACTATAAAAATATATTTTTATCTATAAAGATGCAACCTGGTTATCAATGTGAGGATTATATCTTAAACCCTGGTGCTTTATGTATCACTTAATGGAGTCTGTGTGTGAGGGTCTGTTTCACTCTTCTTGATTGTTTAAAGCAACCTTCTGTTTTTGTTTTGTTTGGTAAAATGTCGACTTATTTGAAAAACTATTTGGTACAGGTTACGTTGTTCGTTTGCTAAAGGAACACAATATTTAAAGAACACCCAAGACGCCATTTAATTAAAAACTGAATTTATCTTATTTTTTTCATTTCCTCCATTTCTTCTCCTTACCTATGGAAGTTAGTATTATTTATTCAATATAGAGGGATGGTTTCATATCACTTTCTTCTGTTTATGTTTTAAAACTTGAAAGATCGTATGAAAGTCTATTTTCTGTTTTAGTATGTAAAGATTATTAGAAAGTTCGTAAAAATACAAAATAACAATGTTTTAAAACTAACTTCCCGCTGTTTTTAATGTAAGATAATTTTGGGACCACTTCATAAAATGCAATATATTGTTATCATTACATTCATATTAAATATGGTAAAAATACAAAATTGTTGATGGACCGATTTTATGAGGATATACAGTTTCCATTGTGGGTTGAGTTCCCGGTTTGACTCAAGATTCTTCAGATCCCTTCCATCTCTCATATTAGGGTATATCTCCATCTATATATACACATGATGAGGAGCATATTCAGTAATACGAAAAATCACACTAAAATTCGTAAGGCTTTGCTGAGGGGTTTTGAGAGGTGTCTTGAGATCAACTGGAAAACAAATCTCACTCATCAGATCCAAAAGTTTCAATGGAATCAGGTATGCATTCTTATTTTCTCTTGTTTATTTCTTTTATCAGATTCGAGTTCAAAATCTGTGTTTAAGCTTCCGCGATTTTATGTTTTGGTTAATGAAATATAACTAACAATTGGTATCAGAGCCTACTCGAATCTGTTACTAGAAATTTTTTTTTGAAAGCTTTAAAATCGTTAAAACCTTTTGGTTTGTTTAAGATCTGAAAAAAAAAAATTTCGTTGAATTAATGCAAACCTGTTTTCTATTTCGGATTTTCGGTTTTGCGATGAGCTGAGAGTTTGTCGTAGATATGTTTCTTGTGTATTTCTTGAAACTAAGATTATTTCACATCCTTCTCTTATTTTAAGCGCAGATGAATACACTTTAATTTAAAAACAGTCAAAGCTTTTTTTTGTCTTGTACATGCTACGAAGTAAATTGGCAGCTTTTCTTTTTTGTGAGTTGTCACATGTCAAATCTTTGTTTTCTTCTGTCCTTTTCAAAAGCAGTAAAATGCAACTTTAATTTGTTAGGATAATAAGGCATGTTAATGTTCATTGTGTAAGAATTGTTTCCTACGATTATAAACTCATATTTATGTTTCATTTAATTAAAGCATTAATTGTCATGATTAATCATAAAATTACATCATATAATTCTGCTTAAATTTTATTGAATGCTTCTATATTTAAAGCTTATTTTTTTGAATCGTTCAATATGATTTGACTTATGAGGTTATAGCAATTGTATCCAATAGCACGTTATCTATTGGTTCATGCTTTTATTTTTTATTTTTTTTTTGGTATATATGAAGCGATATCTCCATTTATGATTATTAAAAGATTATATGCCTTTTGTTCATTGGGTAATTTAGACATAAATTTATTTATTCTACTTATGGCATATTAAAGAGATATACATAAATTAAAGGTGTTGGCTAGCTTTTACGGTTTTACCTAATGTTTATATTGGTAAATTTTTGTCGTTTTCCAGTTCCTTTTTATCCAACTTGAAAATGACGTTTTTTTTAATCGTGGACTTGTTTTTAGTTCCAAAATATAGATTATGGATTTTTGACTGTTTATGCTAATTAAGTCCTTTGTATTGATATCTATGGGACTAAAATCGTGTCATCGATTGATTTATTCGGATTGCGACACACTTTATTTATTTATTTATTTTTGGGTTTGTTAACAAATTTCAGTTATGACATTGTTTATTTTCGAAGTAGTTTAATTGACATCAATATATCGCCAAAGCGATCTCTTTTGTGAAAATTAATTTACTGCGAATTTAAATTTTACGGTTTATGTGTTTGTCAATGCTGGTATTAATTGACCCAAAGGTTGGTTAATATTTGGTCGGATAAACACATTGTGGTGGTAAACATCTGACAATTATTTGGTTTCATGTGATTTATAAGTCAATCCGAAGATGGGCTTATTGATCGACATAATTTATTGTCAATATTTTATCACTATAAAACAATTATTATGATGTCCAAAGACTTGATATTAATGTTGTGTTAATATATTATGATGTTGTCATAAATTAAATTTTAAATATTATAGTTTATGTGTGTATTAATGCGGATATTAATCGACCCAAAGGTAGATTAATATTTGGTCGAATAAACACATATGTAGCGGTAAACATATGACAATTATTCGGTTCCATGTGATTAATAAGTCAATCCAAAGAGGGGCTTATTAATTTATATGATTTATTGTCAATGTTTTATCACTAAAACAAGATATCTGTTGCAAGTTAATATTATTGTCCAAAGACTTGATATTAATGTTGTGTTGATACCTTGCAATATTGTCGTAAATTGAATTTATTGATTAAAGTTTATGGATTAATGAGCATAAAGAAGGAATATGTTATTTATGTTCTCAAAACATCAACTTTGAGTCCTGACATAATATTTGCAAGATGAATGTTATTTATGCGCTTCACGGGACCATCTTTACGGAATGGAATCGAAGCATTATGTTAGTTCTTTATTGCATGCATCTTGACAATGCAATTTGGATATAGCAACGTTCTTTGAGGATATTGAGTTTGGGGGAGAAATAAGGTTAGAAACATTGTCATTAAGGAGCAATCTATCATGATTCATGTTATTGTTTCTGATTATGTGTGGATTGTAAGTATCTACTGATAAAGTAGTAATTCATGAACAAGGACCGACAATGTTGTTCAATCTCCCATTTATAATGAACAAACTCAACAACCTCAACTTATGAGATCCCATCTATAGCACCACGAGTTTCATCATATCATTATCTCGTTTGGTTTTGAGATAAAAGCATAAGATGATTTGTGTATCAAAATTATAGTGGGAGTAAATATATATTTATGGTTTTAGACGATGATATTGAGAACACATGATCATACAATAAAATGCTATATGCTCACATATAGAAAATAAGATATTTTGGAGATCATTGGGTATTATTTTTTTTTTTTATTTGATGCCAAGATAGTTACCGATCCATATCGGCCCACATTTTCCTGGTAGCAGGATGGCCTATTTCATGAAAGAGTTTTAAGCAGCCTTTGGTAACTTCTTCCACTATGGCGGCATAAGTGATGGCATGGTTTGAGGCATCATATCACGGGATATGGTTGCGGAATTTTGTCACATGGCTGCATATTATTGGTATTGAAATACCATTAAAGTTGTATTGTGGCAATAAGTCAACAGTGTTATATTCCAATTACAACAGAAGTTCTACTAAGTCAAAAGATATTGACATCAGGTTTCTAGTTGTTTAATAAAGAGTGCAAAATGGAAAGTTTTTTTTTTAATAAAGCACATTGGGACAAACTCCATGATAGCGGATCCACTCACGAAGGGATTACCTTCCAAGGTCTTTCACGAGCATACTACACACATGGGTGTGATAAGGATTAATGATATTTTGTTTTAGTGGGAGTTTAGCATGTTATTTTGGTGCTTTATGTTTTGTTTAAGAATAATTATTCATTTCTGTACAGAACTAAGGATTCGGTTTATTCATTATTATTTGCACTTATTTGAAGTTTGATCTCACTTCAAGCTAAATAGGGACTCATAGGAAATCTAATATGATTTCAAAACCACACATTTATGTTTAATCTATGTCGTTTAGTCATATATGTATATGTGATCATTGATGAGTTCAGTTACGTAAATTGTAACAAAGACTGCTTTGATCCTATACAATTATGATTAATGGACGAGATTGTTTGAGGGTACCAATACTATGATAACATACATTAAAGCGCTTATACAGTTATATGTGCATTTAGATATTCGTGGTCCAGTGGGAGATTGTAAGATAATTTTGGGACCACTTCATAAAATGCAATATATTGTTATCATTACATTCATATTAAATATGGTAAAAATACAAAATTGTTGATGGACCGATTTTATGAGGATATACAGTTTCCATTGTGGGTTGAGTTCCCGGTTTGACTCAAGATTCTTCAGATCCCTTCCATCTCTCATATTAGGGTATATCTCCATCTATATATACACATGATGAGGAGCATATTCAGTAATACGAAAAATCACACTAAAATTCGTAAGGCTTTGCTGAGGGGTTTTGAGAGGTGTCTTGAGATCAACTGGAAAACAAATCTCACTCATCAGATCCAAAAGTTTCAATGGAATCAGGTATGCATTCTTATTTTCTCTTGTTTATTTCTTTTATCAGATTCGAGTTCAAAATCTGTGTTTAAGCTTCCGCGATTTTATGTTTTGGTTAATGAAATATAACTAACATTTAATACAAACAGAAAGAATTGGATTTTGGTTTTTTGGCCTACGAGCAATATCTAAACGTACCTAATTGCATTTCAAAATTTGGTTGTATTTTAATGTATTCTTTTTATAGTTTATGTTAGACATATCTTCTTTTCCAGGTTCCTTAAACCTAAATAAGATATACAATAATTTTAAATATTTAAATTTCAACCAATTTAGATATTAGCTAACTTTTTAATGTATGGAATGGATGATGTGAAAACATATATAGGTTTTTGTATATTAACAATACTCATTTGTGTTACAGCGTACTCACATGTGACCCTTTTTTGGCAAACATTGTTTTTTTAGAAACGTAAACAAAATTAAGTGTAACTATAGTCGCTAAAATTGTAGATCATTGTTTTCTTAACATATAAATTATTTTTAAATACGAGATCATGGCTAAAACCTTTTTAGTGGATTACTAGATCTCTTTATAATAAAAAAGTTTGGGCATTTTTAATGTGTTATGGCATGACAAAAACAATTAAAAATGTAAAATATCCTAAAAATTAATGTACAAATGTTATAGGACTTATATAATACGTATACGAGACTGATCATGGCAGGAATATGGCAATTATTCAAAAAGCCATTAAATATTTCATTTACGAAAGAAATTTAATCGATGGCATGTATTCGAAATTAAAATGTTACCTTTTCAAAATAAAAGCTCTATTTTTTATGCTTTGCAAGACATATAGTGCATTGCATATTTGCATGGTATATAAGATAAAAATATTGAGATATATTTTACGTATAATATATTTCTGAAAGAACAAAAATCATTAACTCTTACCCAACCCATGCGGATGTTATAATGTTACATTCCATGTTTTTTTTTGTAACATGACATATTTCCTAAAATACACTAATTGCCGAAAGAAAGGTGTCTGCTAACTCCCCCCCCCCCCCCCCCCCTTTCCCCCCAATGTCAAACATTTCTCAAAGGAAACTAATCAATGAAATGGAATTATCCGTAGTCAACCGAAAGAATTGAAATCTAATTAATGAAATTTACGAAAAGAAATTATTCACCCGTCTCTCGGATTCTCCGCCCCCCGCATTAAAACCAAACCGTCTGGTACTTGCCCCTAACAATTTGTGTCCCGCCGCATTGCGCGGGTACACAACTAGTATATATACATACATATATATATATATATATATATATATATATATATATATACATATATATATATATATATATATATATATATATATATATATATATATATATATATATATATATATATATAGATATATGTATACATATATCTATATATATATATATATACATATATATATATATATATATATATATATATATGTATGTATGTATGTATATATATATATATATATATATATATATATATATATATATATATATATATATATATATATAAATATATATAATCAATTAAAAAGGAAACTAAACAAATAAGAAGAAATTTACTTTTTATATATTACTTCAACATAGGTGTACATGTGGTAAGTGCCAGATGGAAAGATTTTCATGTTCATACGCACTTACAGTTTATCGTCATAGAGGGGATAACCCTTTTTCCGTTGTGAATTATGTTTACACTATTGAGACGTATACAAAACAATATAATTATAATTTTACACGACTTCCTCATGTTGAATATTTGTTGGATTCAAATTAGGCTACCAATTCTGGTGGTCAAGGTAGAAACGTGCAAATCGATTTCGTAACGAGATGGACGTTCGCCATCCTGATGAACCTCGTAGATGTGGGCCATATCATCAATGTGGTCATAACAGAAGAAATTATCTAAATTCTCAACTATAATTTAACACAGTGTGAATCATGTAATATTTTATCAATCTTGTAATTTCGTGTTTAATTTTTGTTCTAATTTCGTTTTAGTTTGATAAAGTAATTTTGGGTTTAATTGATCTTATGATTTTGTAACATTGTAATATATGCAATATTGGTACAATTAGAAGGTATTAATGAGACATTTATAAATTTATACTTTGACAGAGATAACACATAATTTTAATTAAATATTTTAAATAAACAGATTTATATATAAAATGTAATTACGATAAAAAGTAAAATGTTGAAATCTCAAAGGTATACATAAAAAAATAAGATAAAACATGAAGGGCTAAAAATATAACTTCAAAAGGTTTAAAATGAAACATTTTAAAAAAACCGTAAAAGCCACCCTAGTTTTGCAAAAAAAAAATTTCTACCCTATTTTTGTAGCATATTACAAATTCCCTTATTTTTGCAAAAAAACTCCTCAAAAACCACGTATGCAAATTTTTCAAATTTTTGTCTAGAACGGATTTTGATCGGATATAGTATAATTAGGAAAACGACTATCACGTGTGACCCAGTCTTTGAGGCCTTGACCCCTGGATCCCCCACCCCCAACCAAAACTGTATAAATGTCTTATGGTATATCCACCAGTTGGAGCAAAAGCAAGTTGTTAGTGCGAAATAATCAATTCTTTTACTTTTAGAAATTGCCGTTGACGATCATCGCCGGAGATATGTGCGGGGTGGTGGACATAATAAAGCATTTCTTTTCGGATACGGTGGAGAGCATAGAGAAGCCGAAAGTGAGTCTGCTAGATGTTGATCTGAAAGAGGCCGGCGATGGCTTTTACTGTTATCTGGCTAAGGTCAACGTTTCAAATCCTTACTGTATACCTATTCCAATCGGCGAGATACTATATGTTCTCAAAAGTCACGGCAGGTTCGTTTGCCATCGATTTCTTTTTGTTTATCTGTCACTCACACTGCATTTCTACCAAGTAAAAGTACGCAAGTCCTCAATTATCAAATCCAAATTTTACTAAAGATGTGAATAATTCAGCGTGGTCATCAGAGTTTGGGCAGCTTCGTTTGCTAGTGGTTATCACTTTCAGTCTCCTTTGTTTATTTTAACTCTCATATAAATTTCCAGAGTAACGTTGTAGGCTTGTAGCCGGTGGAAGTTCCTATACTATTAGGATTTTTGGCTAACCGGAGAATTTCGTTTATATCATTAAAAACCTTTTTAATTACACATAAACTTTCAAATAACGTATATATCTTTAAAAACCTTAAAATCTCACTTATATATCCAAAATTAGATTTTAATAATAATTAAACATTTTAAAAATTAAAAAACTGATTTTAAATTAACATTTAATAATAATTAAATATTTTAAAAATTAAAAAACTGATTTTAAATTGACTTTTTAATATCAAAAAACTAGAAACATTACCAAACTACCTAATTTATTATTCTCTCAAAATCAAAGCATATCGGATATACAAACATCAAGAAATGCAATAAGAAACAACATGGTTCCAAAGACTTTCACGGTTCCAACCAACTGCTCCATCGAATTGAAGATTCCTTCCCTAACTATCAAACAATTGATTATTCTTGAAACTGTTGTATCCGTTTAAAGATGTGATCCGAATCAAGGTACCATTTCCAGACTCTTTTCCTCACCATCAATCGAATTGAACACTCCTTCTCTAATTGTCGATTAGTCGAACAGTGAACTCCTAATTCCAAAATCCACCTTGAAATCAACCGATATATCGATCAATTGAACACAAGTAAGGTCTATTGAAGTCACCAAACTATCATACCAATCAATTTCATCACCCAACTAAGTGCCTACAGACCAAATCAAGAAACCACATTACCTAGGGTGACGAGTAGAAAGAAGAGTACCGGGTAGAAGAGTTGTGATAGTTGTCTTTGTATAAACACAAATGCTAAATAATTCGTAAGTTTTAATTTCGACAACCACATTGAAAACTTAGTAAATTCTAAATAATTGTGGACAGTTACAGTGAATCTTCGTGATTAACAACAGCCGCAAAGAACTCTTTTAAGGCGATTTCTAGTAGGTCACATAATTCAATTTTAGGAGATCACAAACAATTTCTTATCAATTGATATCGAATACGCAACCATCATTGCTGCAAAGAAGGTCGTGATCGGTTGGTATAAGACAATTACAATGAATCTTTGTTATTTACCTGTCTGAAGAAACAAAAGCCGCAAAGAACTCTTATAAGGCAATTTATAGCATGTAGTGTAATTCAATTTGAGAAGATCGTAGACAATTTCTTCGCAATTGATGTCGAATATGCTATCATCAGTGACGCAAAGAAGGCCGTGAACTCGTGGTTAGTTGTTATAGCATGAAGGAGGACTCAAATATGTAATAGGGGTATTTTAGTCTTTTAGGTATAATTTAATTTAAAAATCATTTTAATTTTTTCATAGAGATTAATTATCATTAAATTAATCTATTGGATATGTATATGAGTTTTTAGGGTATATAATAATATGTGTAATTTATAATTTTATAAGGATATAACATAATTAGAAATGTTTATAAGGATATAAATGAAATTGTCCCTTACATAAAAACATGCATGTTTGATATTGAACCATACAAGGTATCCTTCAGGAAAACATATCTAATAGCATTTTTTTAGTAACATGTATTTGTTCATGACTAATCTATTTATTGGTATGTTCTTAATTGACCTGGATTCTCAATGGTTTAGGTTTCTAAATTTTGATATGGATACTCCAATTTGTGAGAAAGTCGATCTCCACCTAACATTATTTTAAGGGATAATTCAACTTTACAAAAGCTTAATCAATTATCATTTGTATCATTCAATTTCTAAACCCTTTGGACTCTAAAAAGTTGAATGTGGACCCGTTTTCTCAATCAAGAGTTCCCAATTAATTGGATGTCAACTTCATATTGTACTACGGTTAAGTTATTTCATTGTATATGCTAACTTGATATTCTCTCATTCAACATTTCTATTGAATCATACATTGCCGATATATCTAGCAGCCCTGGAAATTAGGTTTATCTGGAAAAGTACAATACTTTTCTAGGTACATTTTTAATTACATCTTTTTTATATGTTAATAGTTATTGTTTTTTATTAGCAACTTTGTTTTTTATTTACGACTTTATTTATTTTGTTGTTAAACGTATTTTGAAGATTTCATCATAATTTACTTACTTTAAGTTTATAGTTTTTTATTTTCAAGTATAAAGCAAACTTGAAAAGTCTCCACAAAAAGAAGGTTTGTGTATTAACTATTTGATTTTGATGAGGTTCACGTTTTAAATCCAATAAAACGTGATTTGATTTATCTTAAACAAAAAATAAGGACAAGTAGTGTAGACGTTTGAGTCTATTGTTATACATATGTTATACTGATGTTTTGTGTTTTTGATTGATTAATCTCAAACTAGCCTGGTTGCGGCCGGTAAAATCCCAGACCCAGGAACAATCAAAGGGAACGGTGACACTTTGTTATATGCAGAGATTAATGTTCCACGTGACGTGTTGATAACCTTGGTGAAAGATATCATTGATGATTGGGACATTGACTACGAGCTTGATGCCACGCTTGTTATTGATCTACCAATCATTTGCGATATCAACCTACCAGTAACTAGCAATGGTGAGATCAAGCTTCCTACGGTCAGCGACTTATTCGATTAAACGTGTGTGAAATATAAAAATAAGACCAATTTCGTGATCCCATGCTTTTCAAGTGTGTTTTAATCTGTAATCCTTCATAATTTCTTATTTTGAAGAATATTTGTAGATAATGTGTTTCCACCCTTCGTTTTTCTTTTAATTTCAATCAAACATGTATTGATATCAAAATTTGTAATTCTACCTTTCGTTTTTCTTTTATTTTATATGTCTCGTACTAGATTTAATTACCTCGCGTTGTTGATATGGATGGAATGTGTGATAGGTTAGCTATACTTTCATTCACAAGGTTTAGGAATTAACCTTTGTCGAAACGACAACCCGGAAGTGGCCTATATATTTTAAGTATGGCGAATTTCATTCATATCCTTACAAACATTCAATATTACTTTAATGAGAAAATGACATATAAAGGTATCATAGTTTTTAGTTTGTTGTACCCGTTTAGTCATGTATGTTTTTTTTAAATGTAACTAAAATTTTAATTTATTATATTAGTTGTCATTAAATAATTAAATTTTATATAAAAAAATTTAGGAATTTTTTTTTATTTATCTCTCTATTATTTTTCGCACACAACAACAACCCTTAATCCTTCCCATGCAACTTTGATCCCTTTGTTTCTGCTCTGCCCCTCGGTCGCTTGGATTCAAGTAAACATGACTGGAGAGGATACAACTTCCACAAGGAACTGGTCGCAACCAGCCCCCGGATCTCACATCATCTCCTTCTCTCCCGCTGATTTCCTGATCACATGTCTTCCTTCCGTCTCTCACCTTGGTTAAAACGACAATGAAACAAGCAACATCGGCAAAGGCTGCTAGGGTTAGGAGGTGGTTTGTCAATTGTGCGGAAGAGTGATAGGGATGTCGGACACACACACACACACATACCTCAAAATCGATTAGCAAGCAAGAAATCGTAAATTGCACTTCGGCCACCAAACTTTGCAATATTGACACTCCTTACCCCATACAAAGATGTATAAGTTTTTCTAGTTATCCTTTATGACAAGATATCCCCTCTAGTTCCATTTTAAATCTTTAAACATGATTAACTAATTATTCATATTGTTATTGTTATTGTTATTATTTGAGATAATAATGATTTAATTTTTCAACTCATTTCCTAGAATAAATTTATCTCCCTTTCTTTTAAAAAATAAGCAACTATATATTTGACGTTAATCTTAACACTGAACTGAAAATTGGGCCGTTACTATTTATGAGAGGAAAAAATTGGAAACGATCTAAGGTATTGATTTGATCATGATTTCTGATCCTATTTTTATAAGAAACGAGAAACTCGAATGGATTCATTGAAAATAAAAAACATGATTATTCATAAATATGGTATTGATCTTAATTTTTAATTTTACTTATTGCTTGTAACCTTGAGTTCTGATTTGGGTTTACATGAACAAAATAATTGGAATTAATTTCATTGTAAAGGAAAACTAGAATCGATCATAAGAACTGGAAGAAAGAAACACTAGGTAGAAAGTTTGTAATTGGTTTATGATATGATATGGGTTTTACATGAATAGAAAAACTGGAATATAATTTATATTACTGGAATCTGGTATGGGTTTGCACAATCAGAAAAATTGGAAAGGTGTAGATTTCACGTGAACATATTGATTTGTGTGTGTGTGTGTTTTCGTCTACACTGGAAAAATGGTGGAAAGATGCATGTTTCATGTGAACATGTTGAGAGAGAGAGAGAGAGATGGTAATGGGGTAGGGGTGGGGTTAGATGTATTTTTCTTACTAAAATAAATAATGGATTAAAAGAAAAAGAAAAAAGAATTAGAAAATGTAACTTGGTCTTTTTACATGTATCACGACCAATAATGCAAAGCCTTTTGGCAACCATAAAGACCAAAACTCTGAAAAAAAATTAGACCAAAAATGAAAAAACATATCAGACCAAAAGTGTAATTTACTCCCCATGATATAATAGTGCATAACTGGTACAATTTTGAACATAAGTGGCACGTGTGACCCGCTCTTTGAGGCCTGACCCATGGATCCTTGCTCCCACCGCACCCATGTATAAATGTACGTATGGTACCTCCTTCAAGTTGGAGCAAAGGCAAATTATTCTTGCAAACCAATCCAACTTTTTACTTTTTGAAATTGTGGTTGACGATCGTCGCCGGAGATATGGCCAGTTTGCTGGACAAGGCGAAGCAATTCGTTTCGGATGCGGTGGCGAGCATGGAGAAGCCGGAGGCGACTGTGACGGATGTCGATCTGAAAGGTGTCAACCTTAGTTGTGTCACGTATCTCGCTAAGATCAATGTTACAAATCCTTACAGCGCTTCCATTCCAATCGGCGAGATCCGTTACGTCCTCAAAAGTTCCGGCAGGTTCGTTTGCTATCATTGTGTCCGATTTGGTTTTGCTTATCTGTAACTCGCACACACCCTTTCCACAAAGTAAATGTAGGTTGTAGCTATGCAAGTCCTTGATTATTAAATCGATTTTTTACTGAAAACAAGAACAATCACTCGTACGTGCTAAGGACTTGTTAGACTCTCGAGAGTATTAGCAGACTCTTTTGCCATCAGTTGGTCGATCTCGTTCGCTTCATCTGTAAGAACTAAGAAATCCCTAAATCATAAACTTCGAAATTTTACAAAAAAAAAAAAAAAAATGTGAATGACCAGACGGTAAAAGTAGCAATGGAAGTTCTTATCTTCTTATCAAATCGAATTTTTAAATAAACAATCAACTTCAATTTTTGGATGTACTTATTTTTCAGCCTTGTGAATCGATGTATGTTATTCTTGTTTTGTCCATGTCCTTATCAAACTATACATCGTATTCTTCTCAATAAAAAGACTAATAATAATTTTGAATGATATGTCGGCATTCAAGAAGTTCACATATGACAAATGACTTGTTGACTTGGTAAAACGAACCTGAAGTGCGAAGTTTTCGGTTTCTAAATTGCCACGGATCATCTAATTTGTGAGAAAGTAGATCTTTACCTAACATTATTTAAGATCTCTAGATGGAATATAACTGGATAAGCATATTCCCTCAAAATATCGCTAGGACTTTTCAAAATAGGTTATTGAGAAAAAGGACAATATTTTATTGGTATGTTTTTTATTGTATTTCATTTTCATGTATTAATATATATTTTTGATGTCGGTCAAGCTCTTTTTTGTATATTTAAAAGATTCCATCATAATGATGACTATTCCTATTTAATTATATATTATATCGAAACTATTATCTTTAATGAAAAATAGGTGATGTTCAATCGACGCATGCTATTTTTTTAAGCTTACAAACAACAATGAAGAGGAAAACACTTGAAATACATACAATAATTACAAAATAATTGTAACAATTGTATTTTTTTTTTTTAATAATCACTGAAAGTATCTATCAAACATTTTTGGAATTTAGAGTGGTAGCCTCGAAAGTTTATAAAAACATTACATTCTGTTTTATCTTAAAAATTCGGGAAAAAACAATTTTGCCAAATGCGGTTTGATTAAATAAACAAAAAATATATATGTCATGACCAAACATGTTGAGACACGTCGGCGTTTTGTATGTTCCATCTTTTTATGAATATTTTTATAAAGGTCTTCACCTCGTAGTTATTTTAGACTGATTTTGGTTTTTTTTATTAATCTTGAATCAGTGTGATAGCAACGGGTACAGTCCCTGACCCGGGTTCACTCAAGGGTGACGGTGACACCATGTTAAACGTCAATATTGAAGTGGCACACAGTGTGTTGGTAAGTTTGGTGAAGGACATTGCTCTTGATTGGGACATTGACTATGAGCTTAAAGTCACACTTGTCGTTGACCTCCCCCTCATTGGTGACATCAGCATACCCGTAACTAGCGCCGGCGAGGTCAAGCTTCCTTCACTCTCCGACTACTTTAAATAGGTTTAAAAGATAAAAAAAAATAAGATCAATCTTGTGATCACATACTTATTTAAGTATGTTTTAACTCATAGTCATGTATCAGTTCTTGAATTCGAAAGACTATATGTATTTTGGTATTATATACAAACTTCATATGTTTCGTCCTTGATTACATCGCGTGTACAAAGAATGAGGTGATTTCAAATTCAAATTTCTAGGTTATTAACTTACACGTTCACCCTCAAGGTTTAAGGAATCGACAACTTTTATCCACTTCTACAAACCCGAAATCTTTTTATCTCGCCACTTTGGTGTACTTTTATATTATGCGAGTAAAATTAACATCAAACTTGACCATGTAAAAACTGTCAGAGAACTGCAATAACAAAGGAACCACCAAAACATGTGCAACGTCTCATGGGAAAGTTCATCTTTATGATAATTGGTCTACAATTCGACAGCTGAAGATGATTAGAATCCAGGAAAAACAAAAGGTCGAGGGAAAGTGTAACACGTAAAGAAAATGAATAAATAAGAAGTGATTAAATATGATTTCTTTGTTGGATCAAAATGTCAAAAAGGAAAGTAAATGGGCCAAAAGTGGCAATTGTAGAAAAAGTTTGGAAGAAAACGTTAGAGTTGGGAGACTTTTGGCTTTTTGCCGAATATCTTGCAATTGATGATGATCATTTAAATGGGGCAAAAATATAAAATACAAATAGAAAAAAATAAAATAAAACTAACATAGGACACTAGAGCACCTGAGAGTCCGTAATGAGATAAAAAAACTAAAAATATGTATAAGATAATTTATTTTCAAACACATGCATCACTTTCATGAGTGGCGTATACCTTTTTTAGTAGGTTGCGTAGTTATACAGCCATTCATTGTCGACAAAACATCATATCTCATGATGATGATGCTGTTAACAAAGATGTCAAACAGAATACAGATGCGAGTGGGAAGAAATCTTCCGATGTTTTTCATATCTTGAATAGCACAATCGTTACATAATTTATACATGAATGGAATTACCAACGTAGCCTACTATACAGCCTAAAACTTAGGACCTTAAAGGGATAATCTACACAACAAACAAAGCTACAATTCTGATCTTATCTACTTGCTCTCGCCAACACTCCCCCTCAAGCTGGAGAATGTATATCCATCATTCTCAGCTTGTCAAGAGAGCAATGAAATACTCTTGCACAAACCGCCTTCGTTAACATGTCTGCAAGTTGATCTTTGGAGTTTACATGAGGTAGTTCCACAGTTCTCTTCTCCAGATGGTCCTTGATAAAATGTCTATCAATTTCCACGTGCTTCGTCCTGTCGTGGTGTACTGGATTGTTTGCAATTCTTACTGCAGCTTCATTATCACAGTACAATTTCATAGGGAACTTTTGTTCAATACCAAGATCACGAAGTATTCGTTTTATCCATAACAACTCACAAATGCAGTGTACCATGCCTCTGAATTCTGCTTCAGCACTTGACCTTGCAACCACCTTCTGTTTCTTACTTCTCCACGTAACAAGATTTCCACAAACAAAGGTGAAGTATCCTGATGTCGACTTCCCATCACTCCGGTCTCCACCCCAGTCTGCATCAGTGTACCCACATACTCCATGCCCCTTATTTCTTCCAAAAAACAATCCTTTCCCTGGTGAAGATTTGAGATACTTCAAAATTCGGTACACAGCTTTCATATGATCCTCACTTGGCGACTGCATAAATCGACTCACCACACTAACGGCATAGGCAATATCTGGTCGTGTAAGAGATAAGTAAATCAATTTTCCTACAAGTCTCTGATATCTCTCCTTATTGGTTGGAATTTGATCAGGCACCATGGATAGCCTATGATTAACTTCAATTGGTGTCTCTACCGGTCGGCAATCTAACATCCCAGTCTCTGCGAGTAAATCCAACACATACTTCCTTTGGCACATTGAGATTCCAGTCTTGGACCTAGCCACTTCTATCCCCAAAAAATACTTCAACTGCCCAAGATCCTTCAGTTCAAACTCATTTTCCAGCAATGTTTGAAGTTTCTTCATCTCATATGGATCATTTCCAGTCACTACCATGTCATCTACATACACAATTAAGGCCGTAATCTTCCCATTGTTCTTGACAAACAAGGTGTGATCAGCATCACTTTGTTTGTACCCAATCTTCCTCATGAACTTCGAGAAACGACCAAACCATGCCCGTGGTGATTGTTTTAATCCATACAAAGCTTTTTTCAGCTTGCATACTTTTCCGCTACACTTAATGCCGGGTGGTGGATCCATATAAACTTCTTCCTCTAAGTAGCCATTTAGAAACGCATTTTTTACATCAAATTGTTTGAGTGGCCAATCTTCATTTGCCGCAATGGAGACGAGAATTCGAATCGTATTCATCTTTGCTACCGGTGCGAATGTGTCTCCATAATCTATTCCATACTTCTGCGTGTACCCCTTCGCCACAAGCCTTGCTTTATATCGATCTATGTTCCCCTTTTCATCAAGTTTTACCGTATAAATCCACCTACACCCCACAGTTTTCTTTCCCGGGGGGAGTTTCACAAGATCCCACGTGCAATTCTTTTGTAAGGCATCCATTTCTTCATTCATTGCTTTCTTCCACTTCGTGTCTTTCATGGCCTCCTGTACGCTATCTGGAATGACGACGGAGGACAGCTCTTTGACTGATAAAGCATGAGAATCTGCTAGACGATGTTGTGACACAAAATTGCTGATCGGGTACTTGGATTTTGCCTTGAGATCTGCTATATATTGCTTCTTTGGCACCCCGCGATTCAGTCTAGCTGGCAGTCTTTGCTCAGGTCTTGTTTCGTGTTCCTGCAAAACAGTAGCAGAGATGGTCTCTGGAGTGTTAGTTAAATCGGGAGCCACTTCATCCCTTTGGTGAGATAAGGGATCAGAGGTGGTGGCGGTTGTACTATTTAATAGATCTTCCTCCGGTATTTCCGTTTCAGTCTCATCATTCATATCATCTTCTATACCTTCATGGGCATCTAAGTGGTGCTCTTCGTCTTCAATATTGATATCTGGTTGCGTATTTTCGTTTGGATCTTCTTTAGGATCGATATTAAATTCGTCATCCAAATCCCCACTTTGGTGATGTGTATTCGCTTCTCTTTGTGTCTCCTCCTGACGCGGAGACTCATCTCCAAAGTAGGGTTCTAGTTCATGAAATGCCACATCTCGAGTCACATAGACTTTGTTATCTATAGGGTCAAAGCATCTATAACCCTTTTTCTGATCAGCGTATCCAATAAACATGCATCGAATTGCTCTAGGTTCAAGTTTCCCCATATTTTGATGGACGTATGCATTGCAGCCAAATACACGAGGTTCAAGGCCATCACTTTCAGGTAATTGTGTGAGCTCCTGCATTTTTTGTAATGGAGTTTTGAATTCTATCACACTTGAGGGAGTTCTATTCATCAAGTACGCAGCGGATCTTACAGCTTCTCCCCAGTACTTTCGTGGAACTCTCATATCAAATAGTGAAGCTCTCACTATTTCAAGAATTTGCCTGTTTCTTCTTTCCGCTAGGCCATTCTGTTGGGGTGATCGAGCACAAGATGTCTGATGGTGGATATTATTGGATCTACAAAACTGTTTCATTCGATGGTTTATGTATTCACCACCATTATCTGATTGTAAGGTGTGGATTTCTTTTCGATACACAGTTTTAACCAGGTGATACAATTCAATGAAAGCTTCATATACTTCATCTTTGGTTTTTAATAGCGATATCCAGATCATTCTTGTGCATTCATCAATGAATGTCACAAAATATTGAGCACCATTCGGAGTAGGTACTTTAGCTGGGCCCCATACATCAGAGTGAATCACCATAAATGGAACAGTAGTTTTATTATTGCTTTGAACATAAGACACTTTCTTATTTTTTGCTAACTCACACACCCCACATTTAAACTCACTGTTCATTACATTCAAAAACAAATTCGGTTTCAACTTCCTAAGGTAACTAAATGATAAATGTCCGAGTCTTCGGTGCCACAGCCACGCCACGGATTTATTAGTTTGCTTTATTCCGGTGTTAAGGGCCTGACTTCGATAATTTCCTTCAAGGTAGTACAACCGCCCCCGCATAATACCATAACCAAGAATCCGATGGGTCACTATATCCTGAAATACACAGTCATTTGGCCAAAATATTACATAACAGTTCAAGGCTTCGGTAATTTGACTAACGGATAACAAGTTTGAAGAGAGAGAGGGGACAACTAGAACCGAGTCAAGATCCATAGAGCTTGACAACTTAACTGGTCCTTCACCTGTTACCGGAGCTAGACCTCCATTTGCAGTATGTATACTTGGCTGTTTTGGGTTGTATTTAATCGTTAATTTTGATGGATCATTGACCATATGGTCAGTCGCCCCCGTATCTATAATCCATGTATTATTCTGAGTAGAATTAGGTTTTGACATACCAGTATTTGTAGAAGTGTGGGCTGCAATTGGGATGTTAGGTTCGTCTACAGGTGTCACAGTCGCCACTGTGGCTTGACTGACCTTCTTCCGTGGTTTCTTGGTGAAGTCCCACCATTCTGGATAACCAATGATCTCGTAACATCGGGCTTTGGTGTGTCCCTCTTCTCCACAGTGTGTGCATGAAAGCGAGTTGCTTTTGTTGTTTGAATTCCTTCCTTTCTGAGGGCGATTCCGGGTGGCTAAGTTAACCACACTATCTGGTTCAACTTTTTGTTCCTCCATGCTTTGCCTCTGACTATAATCCTTCCTGATATAAGCGTAGCAGGATTCCAAGGATAGTGGAGGATCTTTTCTGAGAACCTCACTCCGTGCCTGACTGAATTCGGAGTCAAGGCCTGCAAGGAATATATGTACTCGGAAACGAGACATAATTTTGTTTGCTAAGACAGCCTCTGCCACCGATTCTTCCTGTGAGGCAAGGCGAGTATCGATTTCCTGAAATATACTCACCAATTCATTGTAGTAGGCTGATAGGGCACGTCCAGCTTGACGGGTATTGAAAGACCTTCTATTTAACTCAAACAGTTGAGTTTCGTCCGACCCATCATAAAAAGTTTTGCTCACTGCCTCCCAAATTTCTGCAGCGGTCTGGAGTCTAATAAATCGGCGAATTAGCGATGGGGACATAGAGTCGATCAACCAACTCTTGACCCGATTGTTGTCGATAAGCCAAGTTTCAATCTCCTTCTCCCCTGCGTCAGGTTTCGGCGTTTTTCCGGTGATATAGCCGGATTTGTTTCGTGCCCCTATTCTCATCTCCATTAGCTGAGACCATAAGGGGTAGTTCGTTTCATCAAGAATAACTCCTCCTGTTGGAAACGGAGCATCTTGGACATTGTGAACAATGACCTGTGAAGGATTTGATGATTGTCCTTTATCGCCCATTCTTCAATTCTTCAATAATTCGATGGATTCAGTGGATCAGTATCGCTCTGATACCATGTCAAACAAAATACAGATGCGAGTGGGAAGAAATCTTCCGATGTTTTTCATATCTTGAATAGCACAATCGTTACATAATTTATACATGAATGGAATTACCAACGTAGCCTACTATACAGCCTAAAACTTAGGACCTTAAAGGGATAATCTACACAACAAACAAAGCTACAATTCTGATCTTATCTACTTGCTCTCGCCAACAAAAGATTTAACAATTTTTAATCGTTTTAACTTATAGATATAATGTTATCGATGGAGGTATATTCATATGTGTGTTACAAACTATGTAGATAAAAACTTGAAATCAGATTTCATGGGTGAAGTCAATCTCAAAATATGCCGTAACAAACAAACACTATTGGGGTGTTTGATGCACACAATTTTATATAGTGAAATTCCACGACGAACAATTATGTTTTTCTTAACCAAGGAAAATGCCTTCTAATACCTTCAAGATCATTAACAACCTTTTTTGGAGCTTTAAAAATCGAGAAATAATAAATTGGAAGACTCCCTAAAACGGATTTAATAATAGTGACTCTCCCACCAAAAGAGAGATTTTTGGCTTTCCACGAAGATAACTTACATTTGAACTTATCCGCAATCGGATTCCAATGCTTGGCAAGTTTCATGTTCGATCCTAAAGGAAGCCCAAGATATGAACAAGGAAAAACCATGGGCTCACATTGTAGAATGCTAGCAAATCTATCCACTTCCTCCTTATCCACCCCAATACCAAACACTTTGCTTTTAGCAAGATTCACACGAAGACCGGAAGCAAGGTAGAAGCATCTAAGAAACCGATTAAGATTTATACGATTCACCTCGGTCCACTCTCCAATAAAAGTCACATCATCCGCATACGTAAGATGGGAGACATAAGGACCATCATTAGGAAAAGAATTTTCGTGAAACACATGCTTATAACAAGCTTCTTTTAATAAAACACTAAGGCCCTCCATAACAATGATAAAAAGAAAATGAGATAACAGATCTCCATGCCGAACACCTTTCTTGATGGGGAATTCACGGGTAGGGGAACCATTCACCAAAATAGAAGCACGAGCGGAAGAAAGACAACCCATAATCCAAGACCTCCATTTAACACCAAACGACATTTGCTCCATTACCGAATCGAGAAATTTCCAATTGAGGGAGCCAAACGCCTTGTCAAAATCTACTTTGAACATAAGAAATTGTTTTTTAAACTTCTTTGCCCACGAGATAAGTTCATTTAACACGAGAGGACCATCAAGAATACTTCTACCCTCCACGTACACTGTTTGCTCCATGCTAATAATAGACCCTAACACCTTCTTTAACCTTAACGCAAGCAACTTTGAGATAATCTTGTAAAGACAACCAACAATATTTATGGGCCTATAATCCTTGATGAAATGAGGGTCAACCTTCTTCGGAATCAAGGAAATAAAAGAAGCATTACAACCATTACTTATAATTCCTGAGGTTTCAAAATCTTTAACAAACTTGAAAATATCAAGTTTAATCAAATCCCAATACTCCTTGATAGAATTGAAAGTGAAACCATCAGGCCCCGGCGCTTTGTCATACCACAATTCCAAATAGCATTTTTGAATGAAGGTCATACAACAAGATATAATATAAGCTATAATTAAGTTGATCAAAATTATGTTTTATTTGTACCGAGGAAACATGTAAATTTAGAATTAGCAAAATGAAAGAGTGTCAAACAAATTGAAAATAGTTTAAAAGGGAAAATGACTTCTGAGGTAATGAATTCTTGATTTTGTTATTATGTGGTTACTTTTTTATACACCATTTACTATTAAATTTGTTGGAACTTTTCAAATATTACTAATGTTTTAAAAACCGATTTTTAATTGAACCGGTTTGGTGATCTTTTCCGGTTCAACCGTTTGGTCAAACCGGTTTCCGGAATTTCTATGTGTTTTTTATTTTCCTGCATACAATTAAAAACAAGTAGGACAAGGAAAGTAAAACAAAAGTTGTATCATGCATGAGATTCAGAAGACGCAAGGCCGCAAGGTCACATTCGACATATTTTATTTTTATAGTTGGCACATTTTAATTTTAAATTAGTTAAGACTTAAGAGTCTTTAGCCCAAACCAAACATAAAAGCCCAAGACAAGACCAGTCCATTCTGGTCCAGTACAACTAGTTCAACCGGTTTTTTACCAAAATCGGTCCGATTCAACCTATTTTTTTACCAAAATCGATTGGTTCATTTCGGTCAAGAAATCGTTATAAAACCGGCTCTAATCAAACCGTCTTCATCTTCGATTTCCGGTTCGACTGTCCAACCAATTGGTTCGAACCCGTTTTTAAAAAAATTAAATATTACATTTGTGACTGGGTGTTGAAGGTTACAACTTACTTAGCATATATGTGAAAAATTAAAATATACTTGTACGTTATTTTAGTCTTCTACACAAATGAATCCTCAATTGTTCCCTAAATTTGGAGATTGACCATGGCGTCTTCTTCTTCTATCTCTTCCAATTGATATGAAGAATTTCAAGTTGAACATACATGCGGTTGTGGATTACCATATTGAGTGAGGACTTCGTAGACTGAAAGAAACCCTAGAAGATAGTATAAAGTGTGCCATAACTCCATGGTAAATCAAATGTTTTGACTTTTGGGGTTAATCTTCTTCCTTTAACCAACCTGCTTCTTTTTTTAAGAATGAAAGTAAAATAAATGTAACTTCTGGCAATTGGTGGATACTGAAACACCTGAGAAGAAACAATTTTGAATGTGTCAGGTAGCTAAGTGAATTGAAGTATTGAACAATATGTTGACTATAATGAAAACATTAAAGTTTGATATGTTGACTGTCTTGCAACAAATTTTGATGTGTTGATTGTAATGCAAACATGGATTGGACATGTAATCCAAAATAAAAGACAAATTTAAGTAGCATGTGGAACATTAAGAAAGTTGTGTGAACCCAAATGTGTCTAAAGTTGTGCCCAACTTTGTCCTAATGTGTCAAAAGATGTGCTATTACAAGACTAAGAGTTTGTTTTCCCAGAAAACATAAAAGAATAACATCAATACAACTCCATTGGGTCTTGGTCACCACTTCCTTCTTTCTTCAAGACCTTCCTACTCAATGCTAACTTTGTTATTCGTTTAAACTTTTTCCTCATCTTCTTCACAATTTGAGATACCGTGACATCTAGAACTTCCACTAAAGGTATATCTTAAGGTGGAATTGGAACCTCCACTTGAGCATTCATCACAACATCAACTTGCTTCAATTATACATGTTATGCAGATGTACAGTTATTGAAATTAAAATTTTGGTATTAACAAACAATTATAGATTTATTGTTCAATCTTTCTCAACTAATGGGGCATCTCAACACCATACCTGCTTTGTGACTGTATGCCTTGTTCTTCCCTTACTTTCCCTTTCAGACTGGTCCCTTTTCTTTATCACTATTGGTTTTCCTGGTAACCTTTTATTTTAGGGGGAGAGGGAATGGCTTCTTGTAATAAAATTCAAGCCACTTAAAACTACCATTAAGTATCATAATGGTATACATATAACAACTTAAGAGCACAGTTATAATAAACCATGGTGCAACATACTCTTCTGCATCCTATTTTGAAATCTATTGAACAAATGGAACCAAGTTTGAAGACTTTTGAACAATTATGTTCAACCTTTAAGGACTTAATCTAGAAATACCTTTCACTAGTCATCCAGGAATCCCATAATTTAAAAGGACAATATGAGTTCTTCTTACCTTCACAACATCTCACTAATAACCGGATTAGAATCATTTTTTCATACCATAGGTTTTACCCATGTTTTACTATATAATTTGTCAAACAATGCTTCAATTCCAAAGGGTTAGAGAACTTCCTACCTAAAATTGGCATCATTTTATGTCATTCTCGGTTTTCATCATGGAAAGGAAACATAAGGCTGAAGAAGGATCCTCATCATCTGGTTTACTGTTGGCTTCAACCTCAGCATTTGTTTTCCTTGAAATACATGACAGTTTATACAAAAATTCATCATCAACATTATTGTCAAAAGAAGGAACCACCTCATCACCATCATGATCATATGACATAATATTAGAATGTTATGAATCATTGTCATCATCCAAGTCTTGCACTTCATCATCTTCTACCACTTCCTGATCAACCCAGTCAAGAATAGTTTCATTTTTGTGGTCAATATACAAACTAAATCTTTGGTCATTAACATAACCATTTTCAACAAACTCACATTAGTCAACATCATTCTCGATTCTCCAAAATCATCTATCAAGCTTTCCTTTATATTGTAGTAATACAAATTATTGCTTTCCCCTTTAGTCAACTTTTTAATAAACAAAACGGATTCTTTAAACAAATCCAACAAGTTTGATGGTTAAATGGCGTATAAAAAAGTGACTAAATGTTCATGAAACTAATTAAAAATGTTTCAAATCCTTTCAACTTTACATAATCTATCAGTAATCATTATTAAGAATTAAATATGATAAAGAAATATTGTGTAAAATTTAAATATCACAAACTTCACTTTTACGTTAAAATGTCATTAAAAACACTCTCACCACAACTTGACATAGCTATTAGAAAATAATTATTTGTTATAGGGATTTTCTAACATGTGTCCTAAGGCACACATAAGAATCATTAATTATGTTGAATATTCTTATTGGAACTAATATTTCATATTAATGATAAAATATTAAGAGACAATAATAAAAGGGTAAATCAAGAAAAGAATAAAAAACCTAAGATAATTAATATGAAATGATAGTTCCAATAAGAATATTCAACATAATTAATGACTTTAACGTGTGCCCTTAGGGCACATATTAGAAAATCCCTTTGTTATAATGTCAAGATAACACAACCAAATTTGGGTTTATTTATTATTTGATCAATCAAAATTTTTATTGTGGAGCCGTGAACATTAATTTCACATGTTAAATAGGAAAATGTTGGTATATGCTCCCGGTTTCACCGATTACACTCAAATTAAGTAGATGATCCGACATTAATTTATATCATATCATTAATATTAACATTTTAGATTTATTAGTTGATATGTCATTTATTATTTTTATTTTGTTCATTTACTATGTTTAAAAATCATATTCATATTCCTTTTTGTTTTCAAATCCAAGTTGTCTTCCTCATACCCAGTCGTATATTCCATTATCAATATTTACTTCAAACAACTCAAATTTCCCATAATTGAACCCCCTGAGTCCCCATAATTGAACCCTAAGTCCTCTTCATCGCCATTAGATGCTACACCATATTCTATTTTATCTTTACTATCGAAGACATGCTATTTTTATTTATCGGTATTGCTAAGTCGAACAACTTCATCTTAGTAAAGGAATCTAGATAAATCATTGTCTTTGGGAGGTAGGTGAGTATAGGTGGTGGCTTGGCTGCCAGAAATAAAAGAAAAAGATGTTTGTAATTTTAGTGTCATCAACACATTTAGTTTAGTTAGGATTAAGTTGAGACAAGCTAGGCTTATTTTGGATATTCTCTGATACTAGAGGTACAAAGTGCACAATCAGATAACTAATAAGGACTCGGGAACACAGGGGTCCGGGGCATCGCCCCTAGAAGGTTCCCAAGGGGCATCTCTCCTAGTAGAGTTTAGGGGCAGCGCCCCTAGTGGGGTCCAATGGCCAGTGCCCCTGGCTGGAGGGGGTCAATATGGGTTGCCCTTGTGGGGTGTGGGGCAGTGCCCCGACGCTAAAAATAATCCATTTTAGGAAAATAGATCCAATTGAAATTTCCTGTCAAATACCAAAGGGTGCGTTTGTTCTAAAGGTCGTGTCATTTCGTTTAATACCCGCCGTCTTCTTCCTATAAATTAAAGAACCGAACGTCGTTGAAGGTATAGAAAACCAAACTTTGTCTTATTACTCTGCCGAGTTTGTGAAGAACAAGAAATACAAGGTATTATGTGTTTGAGATTTTGATCAGGCTTGTGATTCATAATCATTTTTCTTGGATCACCCTACAATATGAATTTGGGTAACCCCATGCATAAGGTCGAATTATATATTTCGAAAAGTGTTTTTACATGATCAAAGCAATTATCCAAGTCCATATATTGTTATTCAAATCTCTATTTCTAACAAAAGACTGTAGACGAGGTTTGAGAATGCTTTTGAACTTTTTGGTAGGCATATGACAATTCTGGATGTTAAAATCATCGTCTTCCTACCCTGATTCGTAAATCAAGTTGAAGCACAAGATGATTCTAGATCTGAAAACGATTCTTTTTAGTTTGGACATATGACTTGCCCAAGAGAAAAAAAAACAGATCATTAATTATCAAATTGGGCTCTTTTTCAATTAGTTTGTGTGTATGTTTTGTATAGGATTGTGCATTGTTCTTGAGGCAAAAAAAGCACAAACTCATATTTTACTAGAACATGTACCATCATAGAACATGGTATGTGGTGGTTGTTCTTCTCATTTTGGATGCGTTCCAGAGTCATGAAATATTGTAACATGCAAGTAAATGTAGATCAACCTACATAATCATAATCTGTGTTTTTGGTGTTATTGCTTTTGTTTTAGAATCATTTACATGGATTGTTCTGTTTAGACGGTGGATGTTGATGGTGGTGGTGGAGGTGGACGGTGGACGATGGTGATGGTGGGATAGTAGGAGGTAGATGATGGTGTGATTTCAATCATGTTCATCATTTTAATAATAATAACAATAATTATATAAAGTTTTTAATATTTTTATTTTAATCGGAAAAATTATTTGGATGGCATGTTTGCGTCATGTGACATATTTTGGTAACTAAAATGACATGTTACATGCTACGTAAGCGAGATGACCGAATAAACCCTTTACATGCATTTTTTTGATATAGATTTCAATTGTTTAAAAATCCAAAATACAAAATCCAAAATTTAAATATTAATAAACAAATGAGATCAAAACTTATAATTGATTAGACTATAATTATATTATCCTGATTATTTTTATTTGCTACTTTAACTCGTATCATTTATACATTTCACATCTTATATACATCAAAACTAGTGTCCCCTTTAATTATATATATATATATATATATATATATATATATATATATATATATATATATATATATATATATATATATATATATATATATATATATAGGGAGAGGTTAAAATGAGAATGATTAAAAGGTTGAGAATGTGAGAATGATTCTGGACCAATCATTTTATAGGGATATTATAGTAATTTAATAATATGTCTAATTAATTAAAAATCCTAAATACTTATGTTTTCCTATAATCATGAGATTAATTTATTCAGTTTCCATGATTATAGAGATTACGATTGCTGTTACCTAAAATAAATGAATTAATTGACTTTTTTGTTATTTTATTAATAGAATATTAAAAAAAATATTTTTATCAATTCTTTTGTCAAAATTCGAAATTTTAATACTTTGATATTCCTTTTCACGGTTTCAATCATGAATGAATAGAAAAAAAATATTTTCATAATTTTAGTGATTTAATTTTTAACAATATTTTTATAGAGATTATACAAAATTCTGTTGTAATTATCAATGAATAAAATATACATAAAGCTGAACTTTTTTGAGAATTTTTAAAATTTATATTTGATATGATTGTGCTAATCATGAATGATTACAAGTAACAATAAATAATAAAATGAATAAAGTACAAAAAATATTAATACAATTGTAATTATAACACTAAGATAAAAAGGAAATAATACATTTGTAATCATTAATGAATAAAAGACAGTGTAAAAGAAAAAAACACTAGTTTAGCTGTAATCACAAATGAATAAAACAAATATAAAAATATTAGATTCATTAGTAATCATTAAAACAAATGTTGCAGTCCCGGTGATTATTATTGCTTTGATTTTTCTTGTTCCTGCCATCACACACAAAAGAAAGAGGGGCACTCATTATCATTAATATTATTGGATTCACACCTGCAAAATCAAGTCCAGGCACATTCAAAATAAAAACAACTCATAAATTATAATGTTATGTATATGCATATGACTGATGATTACAAATGAAAATAGAAAATCGACGTTACAGTGTTAATCATCAATGATTAAACCGTTCATCATCAATGATTTACACTTAGACACTTAATCAAAAAAACATACATATATAGTATTAATCTTCAATGATTAATACTTTGTCCCTTAATCAAACAAAAATACATATACAGTGTTATATAGGCGTAGTTATAATCATAAATGATTATTACTGATATTCTAATCATATAGGCATAGCTATACATATACTATAATATTAATCATCGATGATTAAGCTGATCATCAATGATTATACTGTAATATTAATCATCGATGATTAATACTTAGACAAACATTGAGTTTTTACTGTAACATTGAATTTATATGTGATAATCATCAATCATCAATAATTAAGTAAACCTTTCTTATGTCTCTGTCACACCAAAATTCACAGCAATACCTTTTCTTGTTTGACTTCTTTTACTCTACAAACAAAAGCAAGTGGTAGAAGGTTAAAACATAATTTTTTCTATCAAACTCAATCACTTCAAACACAAAAACCAGACGATGAGTACCAGATGACCTACTTTGTTGGTGGGTTCGATAATAGAGAGCATTAGAGATGGAGTTTGACAGACCTACTGGGTTTTTGTTCTTTCAATGTCACCAAGGTGGTCGCTCAACTCTACGAACATGAGGTAGAACCGGAGTAGCAATGGTTCCTGGCAAGTGTTACCTTCAGGGCAGATATCTAGGCCTTCTTCTTCTAAAAGTTGATTGATCATGGAGGCACCAGTTTCTCAGGTTAACCTCACAATCTTGATTAGGGAGATGATATCAGAGACGAGAAACAGAGTAGGTGACAGCTGCAATTTTTAGAATGGAGTGATGGAGGTGACATACCTGAATCGGGAAGAAATTCTGACCACGATTGAAGATTGCAAATAAGATTGAGTAATCCCAACGAAATTACGATTCTTGTATGTCGTTGAATATGTTTTTTTTTGTTTGCGGATGCTGTAGTTGGAGTACAATCGGAATAGCGAGTGGTGTAATTGTGGATTTATCGAAGTGATTGAGACGGCCGGGGTGGAATTGAAGACTGTTCGGAGAGATCGGCGCTGCATATGGATTTGGGTGTGAATTGTCGGCGTTCTGAGGGTTAATCGGAGAGTCGTACCAGTTCCGTCACACTTGAAAGACAACGTTCTTATCACCGACGGCGGTGCTGGGGAAGCTTCGTGGTGACTGTAAGAGCGGCTGGAAGATGGTGGCTTGGAGGGTAGGAATGGCAATGAAGATCAGATGGTGATTTAGGGTTCCTGATACTCACGATTGAAATCATATGGTGGGGAAATTCCTAATTTAGAGAGAGGGATGATTTTGTGATACGATCGTATCTGTTGAAATGCGAGAACTTCGGAACCGACGAATGTAGCAGCTAAATCAAAGGAATCAGTAAACTTGGAATTTACGATTACACCCTTAACCGGGTTTTGTTATACCATTTAATTTATTTTGTATTTAAAAACAATTAAATTTCCATAATAATCTAAACCATAGATCTTGAAAAATAAAGGGTCCAGATTCTTTCTCATTTTCTCAACATTTTCACACTTCTCATTTTATCCTACCTCTATATATATATATATATATATATATATATATATATATATATATATATATATATATATATATATTAATTAATTAGCAATTTATGTAACAAGTTCTAATTTATTGTCAAGTTAATAATGTTATACATTACTTGATAACAAACTAAAATATACAAATATCTATTGATAAACAAAAAACATTTTTCATGTTTTTCCCCAAAATGGATATTTAACTCACGTTCTTACAGCATCATATTTTCTTTTTAACAAAGTTCACCCAAGAGTTCTCTATCGTTGAGGCAGCTTTGTGTTGAAGGTATGAACCTCCATATAACTAGAGATGGAGCCCTAAATATTGTAAACTACCCCATTATGATGCCAATAAATTTATATAAATAGTGAGGGATAAAACGTGGGCTTTTGTTGGCTACTCAATAACTTGGAATCATATTCAATCCTTCATTTGTCTTCTCTCTAAGGTAAACTTCCTTTTTTGTGTAGTACATTTCTTGATATTGGTTTCCAAATCAAGAAATGTTTATGTATCTCGTCACGTATAGTTAGAAGTAGAAGCTAAAGCTTTTGAAAATAGAATAGATTGAAACTTCTTATGGGATGCCTCTTTTGCTGGTGAGACCAGATGGGGATGCGGGTCCTTTTAGACATTTTTACCCTTTTGCTTGGTTATTGTTGTACAAGCTCTTCTTGCAATGTCATTTGGGTCAACAATTTAAACAAAATTGGAAGCAACAAACTCTTCTAGAACTTTGTGGTTCTATTTGGAAGCAGCAAGCTCAACGGTCAACGTCTGAATCCTGACTTCATATTTAACTTGGACGATATGAAGCTTCTTCTAGATGTTTGAAAAGTTTCTTTGAATTTTTTCTTTTCTGCATGTATGACAATGCATTTCAAGTATGCTTCTGAACTCATTCTATCCCTTGCATCTAGTTTATTCTTTTGTCGCTTTAGGTCTCGATTTAATTTTTTAAAATTGACTGGATTCTTAGATTAAATTTTTTGCAGTAGTGTGTATTTGACATCATTACCCTTGAATAATTTAAATTGTTTGATGTCTTGAACTGTATGGTAGGGGGCAAAATGATAACCCGCTTCGGTTTGACTTTTAGGTCTCTTTTGTTTACACCACTTTTTCTGCTACCAACTACTTCAATTTTTTATATGTCGTTTAGTATTATGTATACCACTATTGGGTTTAAATTGATGGTTCTTGAACTTTTGGGTTGTTCAGTAGAATTGGTGCAGCCACACTTTAGTTACCTACATTCTGTTGTTTCAAGATTATCAATTAGTTCATTAGTCTAGGGAGCTTTCAATAGAAGAATGTGATTTAAAATTACAGAGTTCTCAGTTGGGATGACTTTTAAGCAACAACAAATAGTTCCTTTTATTGCGATTAAGAGGTCATCAACTTTGTATTGTGAACTAAATTCTGGCAGCGATGGAGGGTTAGACGACTTGCAATTTTAATCCTAATTAATTTTAATCTTGAATTTGGAAAAGGTAGTTTAATAATATAACATGATATTTTGCATTTTGAATAAGCTTTCTAATACTAAATTCGTTTAATTTTAATTAAAACTAGTGGGATCCCGTGCTCCGCACGGGTTCGCGTGATATCCACACCAAAGCAACATATTATTTCAGGTTGCAAAAATATTTTACAAGGGGACCAATTATTAAGGGCTAAATGAAACAAATAGCAACTAAGTTTCGTTTATTTGTATATTATAGCATCGTACTTTCATTTTTTTTACTACAGAAAAGAAAATGTGAATGATAGCATTGTATGTTTGGTCAATGTAGCATCGATGGTCAACAGCCATGTCTACCAATATCCTTTGTTTAATTTACCAAACAGTTCTGATTCCATATCACCATTCTAAAAAGGATACTCAATAGGTGAATGTTGTTTGATTTTGACAATTCGTGGATAAAAGAAAAGAGAGGTAGCTACCAGTTAACAGCAGAAGTAGTTGTTGTATTGTATGATTTACTTGTTTATGTATAATGATGATTGAATTGTAAAAGTGAAGAAGTTGATAATAATATTTAAGTGAAGAGGTTGATAATAGTATTTTTATACACACAATTTCCTCTTATGGCGTTAAAAATGCATCTTGTGTAAATACGAAGGCTTAGTGTGGTGTTACATTACCTCAGGCGGTGCAGCACAGAGCATATAAAAGCAATGATAACTTCTCTCAGGATCGGAAACTTGACAAACACATGATCGTTCCAGTAAATAAGTTCTTATCGCAGCTCCGGAGATCTTCCCCATTCCATTGAACTGGATCTCAACAAACTTACCAAAACGTCTGCAATAGTACCAAAATTTCAGTTAATATAATGCTGATTAACCAAAAACTGCACTCGATATTTCAAATTTTAACTAAAAAAAGCTTTCGTCAACCTTGAATTGTTGTTCCTGACAGTCTTCGCGTTACCGAATGCCTCCGAAACTGGGTTAGACTGCCAAAAAGGCACGTTTAATTTAAGAAAACCGAACAAATTTAGTGAAAAAAAAGAGTAAATTACAATAATGGTCCCTGTATTATGTTATTTTTACCGTTTTAGTCTAGAGTTGAAATATTTCTCAATTCTGCTGCTCCTTATTTCAAGGTTCCATATCGATTTTGGTTCTTATTTCAAGACCAAAATAATACAAAACCTTGAAATAAGGACCAATCTAAAAGATATTTCGATTTTGGACTAAACAAAGTAAAAATAAGAAAGGAAAGGGACCATTAGCGTACTTCTAAAACTTGTTGTTCCACACTTCTTCCTTCAGCACCAGGGCGACCTCCCATAAAAGCAAGATACTGCATAAGATTCTTTGATGCTTCTGTTTTACCAGCTCCACTTTCTCGACTTACAAGAATTGACTGGCTTATTCCCTCGTTCACCATCTGGCTGCATTCACAAAAGTCTTTAATGCCCCTGCCTATAATAATTTCACAACATATACAAGGGTTTTTTTGTAATTGGAAGATTAACATAATCAGCTATAAAAAAATGCATGTATGCTGCATCTGCAATAGCATAAGGATGTGGATTCAGGTCTCCAAGAGCTACCCCTTTGTATTTCTTCATCAACTCTTTTTCATATAAATGAGGTAATCTTTGAAAAGGATTGACCGCGATCAATATATTTCCTGTGTAAGTGTAAATTTCATTCATATCGAATCGACTTTTTAAATTTTGTAAAACACCGGGTTCGTGAAGATAAGCCAATTTTGTCATATCATCAACTCCAGTTTATGGTGCCTCGGGATCTTTTGGGTATACCTTTTCCACATTGGTAACAACCTGTAGGATACAAATTCATTAGATTGAAGTAAAAAACTATGAAAATGTTTCAAAGTTTTTTGGTTGAATTTTGTTGTCTAAACAATGGTGAACTTACTTCTTGTCCATCTGAGCATTGTACTTTTACTTGTTTGTCATTCATTTCCAAAACATCGCCATCTATCCAAGCTACAGTATTATCCTCCACCCAGACTTGAGATCCGACTATGATATTGGCTGCAGTAGCCTGCAGGACAAATTGGATGTTTATTGATCGTTAATGGAAATTTTTAGTGCTATTTGAGAAAAACGAAGCTTCCAAGTGAAAATTCACAGTGACTCATGTGAAAATATCATACACAAAGCGGATATAAGTAACAATTATGTCATCAATGGTGATCGACAAGGATCTGGCTTTGAAATAATGTACCATAATTTATAAGGAATATTTTAATGCGAATGTGGATGGATTTCGGGACACAAATCTGGAGTGACGATAACAGATTAGAAACAACTCACCATTTTGGGGTCAATTGAAACGTCGAGCAGAAGAACCTCGAATTAAATACCTCCGATCTCCTTATTACAATGTAGAAAGATCTAATGGAATTCAAATAACAGGAAGTCGGTTCCGGATCCTTTTACCATCAATAAAAACGTAGAAATGGATGAAAGAGGAATGATGATTGTGATGGTATAAATTTAAGGGGGGAACGTTGCAGGTGACAAAATTACTCTAAGGAAAAGCCTCCGGCAACCTCTCCGTCGCCCCCAATCATACTCCGGTGATTGAAAACCCTGATTTCATCGGCGTGTTTCGTTTTTTGTGTTCCCTTGTTCGACCTTTTTGGGTTTCCTTTTCCGCTGTTGAGTCGAACGACAAGAGTAGCAACGAAACCGAACGAAAACGACTTCCCTTCCGCTTTACAATTTTCCGGCTATTATATACCTTTCCCCCACGGGAAATAAATAGCAACTATGGCGGTGGGAGATGGATGCTTCGCCAAATGACAAACTAATCAAAAATAAAGTACATTGTCTATATTGTTAAAAAGAGTAAATCACATTGCTATTTTGTTCAATTTTCAGATTACTTGAGGCTTCTTCGCCATGGCACCCTCTTCATTTAAGAAAAAACCAAAACCTGAAAAGAATGACTTCGTTAAAAATTTAAAATACGCGATATATTTTTTAAATTTCGAAATCAATCTCAAAGCGTTAATTTATTGTTTCATACTTTGTCAAGCCAAACTGATTACCATCTTCACCGATACAGACTCCATGATGAATGACACATGAATCACCAATGGTGCAATTAGCAAGTGCAACATTGGACCTAATGAAACATAGGAGTTAATATTACATTTTAAAGAAAAATATGTAAAAAATAAAACAGAGAAAATCTATTTGATTATACCCTATCTTTGTTGATTGACCAAGTGTCACATTGGGGCCAATGACAGTTCTTGATCCTACATGAACATTACCACCTACAAGAGACCCTGAATGGACTACAGCACCAAAATCTATTAATGCTATGGGATCAATGTTTGCTGACTTGTGAAACATCCCTCCACCTTTGTGCCATTTCATAAATTGATGGTCATCTTTTTCAACATCATCTTCTAATCTTGGATTGTAAGCATATGCAACAATGCAATTGTGAGTTAGTACTATCATATTCATCAAAACATTTTGAATCTTTAGAAGATTATGATGTAAGATTGAGAAAGCTCGTTTATGAAGCTATAATTTTGACATAACTGTAAGTGATTAATAACGCAATGCAACCTAATAACCTGTTTAAGTAACATTTACGGACCCTAAAAACTGTAGTTTTCGAATAGGCATTTCCTCGAACGGCTGAAATGCAAAGATACGTGGGCAGCATGTACAAGCAAGCAAATCATATTTAATTGGATAAACAGCAATGGGATTAGCTTACCGGAGGTTATGTGTCCGGTTACGCCGGCAGAGCAAGCATTTCTCAAAAATTATAATAAGTAGGTGATCGTATCGCTTACTGATAGCATGTTTTAGTCTTCCTCGGTCTGCAATTGCAGTTGCAATTGCCCGATCAATCTCTTCGATCTCTTCGTATTTTGATTTTTGAGATGGAGATTGAAACTTTTGAAAAATCTATAAGTATTCTAAATAACTTAAAAACTGTCAAACCTTTTTGTGAGATTCGATAAGCCCTCTGTTGTCGGTCCCCAATATCCGATTTTACCATCTTCTTCACAAGGTTGTTGACTCACTGATTCCCGGAGTGAAAATTGTCGCAGATCTGGTATTCGGATAGCCTCCGTTTATCAACCACTACCGTTTGTCGATCCCTCTCACCGTTCATCGTCGACAGCGATGTGGACGGTAATCATTTATCAACCACAAACAGTATCGCTCTCAGCTTTGTGGACGGTAACCGATTGAGCAGACGAAAAATCCAGAAAGCGAAGCGATGGAGCAGCGATTTTGCTGAAGGTCCTTTCACTGTTTCTCGAAACCTGCAAGATTGACAAAGAAGAAATCAAAGGTATAATAGATAGAAGAAGGCGGTGCAGAAGAGGAAGTAAGCGATGGTAAGACGCAAAATCGAGGAAGTGGTGGCGGAGGTGGAAGAGCCGGAGGAAGATAAGGGGTCTTGAAGCGACGAAGAGTGAAGAAGGCGGTGCACAAGATGGTGGTAAGACGCAAAATCGAGGAGGTGGGTATAAAATCGAAGAATCGGATCCGGATCCGGAAGACCCAACCCGCGTGACACAACCCATGAAAAAAACGTACACTACAAAGTGAAAAATCACGGGAATTAATAAGTAGATAAATAGGATTTTGAATATGGACGTGAATTTTATTATGTTAAAAAGATATATATTTAATTTTAATTATATAAGAATATTAAAGTAATTTTTGATGTTTGTAAAGATATTAATGAAATTATGAAAAAAGAAATTATTGTATAGCATAATTTGATAAAAAGGAAAATAACTTTTTGCTGAATGTGTCCTAACCATAAATAAACAAAGAAAGAAAATAAAGATGGGGAGCGTTGTGGTTTTTGTTAGGTTCTTCAATGGCGATCCGCCATTTTTATGCTTTGATTTCTCTGTATCGCCATTAATGACGTTTCTCTCTATAACTCACATTTAATGCTGCAATTCAGCGACCTACCCACCCACTTCCGATAATATCCATCACCACCACCACGCCCGCCCTCTCTCCTCCTTCCAAATGGACATCACCACCACCACCCACCACCACTATTACTTCAATGTCCACCATATCTCCTCCACCCCCAAACACTAGCCCTACCCACTACTACCTAACCAACCTCGGCCTCGGTTACGCCATCGCCATCGCATTTGGGTTTCTTGTCCTCTTCGCTACCCTCCTCCTCGCTTCCTACATCTGCTTCCGCCACCGGTACAGGTACCGTTACCAGCATCGCCAGCATCACCAAAACCCTAGCGATAACGGCGTAATTCTACCGAGTATAATCTTCGTAGATGAAAACAACAACGACGACGACGACGAAGAGCAGAACGCCGTCGTTGGACTTGATCAAGCAGTGATCAACTCATACCCTAAGTTTCCGTTCTCGAAGGGAATTGATTCTGTATGTGCAATCTGTTTGTGTGAGTACAAGGAGGCGGAGATGATTAGGATGTTACCTGATTGTAAACATTGTTTTCATTTGACTTGTGTTGATGCTTGGTTGAAGCTTAACGCTACTTGTCCTGTTTGCCGGAGCTCTCCCCTTCCGACGCCGTTGTCAACTCCGTTGGCCGAGGTTGTTCCTTTGTCGCAGTACTCCGACGGTCGTCGCCGCAGGTGATTGAACTGAAGCGTTACCAGATCTCCCTTTCCGTTCCTAGTGTTCGTTGTTTAGAAAAATTACGTTGAACTGATGATTATCGTCTTATGTATCTTAATATTAGGGTTTTGATTAGGAAATTAGGATGATTTGAAGAGGTTCCGATTCAGAATTCTTCTAGATTTTATGATTTCAAAATCTCTGTTCTTATTTGGTTTTCGAGCTTCTATTTGATCAATAACATATTCGGATTCTAAGATTCAGAACCTTTTTATTCTTGCAAAATTGAACAAACTGGAAGTGAAATTGCTAAAGAAATTCTTCATTTTTCATGTGATATGTGTTACGATTCCATGATCTTCGAAACGTATAAGCTTTTTCTTGTTCTTTAATCATGATGGTTGACCAGCTTTTTGTCTTTCTTGGTCACACGAAAATCATTTCTTAAAAAAACTGTGATTTCTTCTCAACCACCATTGAAATCATTCGATTGAATTTCATCTCACGATGTCGTCCATTTTTCTGGGTTTTTGGATCTTAATCTTGCATTTGCCATTTTATGAGAAAATATTTCAGTTCCTTTATTCACGCATCATTACATGTATTTTTCTAATTATATAATCTTGAATTTGGCATGACTTGTGCTACATTTTATGCTTTATGCTTCTCATTGTAGGTACATGATTCATTGCTGCATTTGTTTATGCAAGACTTTATGGTTGCTTACACTATCATAAACCATTGTTAATTCTTCCTGATCCATCTGTCAAACTAGAACCTCGAATCTGAAGCCAATTTGTTCTTAAACTATTACTTAAAAAAGTCAAAATCTCTTGAAACCATGCCCAAAAGTTCAAGATTCGAGATCAAATTAAAATATCAAAAGATTCGTATCTCATAATCTAAGCAAAGTTGAGATTTTTATCAAGTTTTCTACAGGATGTATCTTTAAAACTTTCATAGTGAAAATGAAGTTAAGCATATCGAGAGGAATTCCCAAGTTTGTTTTCTTATCATGTGTTTTTTCGCTTATTTGTGTTGTTCTATTTTCAAAATTTTACTCGTTCAACCCCTTTGTAATTTCGGAATCGAAATGCATCTATGATTCTAATCTCGGTGTTACATACGGTCCCAATATCAAGATATTAGAGATGGTTATTAAGAAAATCGAGCAAGAAATAATCGTCATTAGAGATTCCCACAAAGATTCCCCGTACGCGTTAAGATACGGTTCGTTTCTTGCAGACATTTTGGGTTTAATCGAGTCCGCAAAGTTTACGGACAATGAGGTTGTTGGATTATCAAAACGCGACGTGAACCAGTTGAATCATTCACAACCGGTTCACGTCTCACCAGATTTCTTTCTTACCGAAGAAATCCGGAAATATGTTCGAATAAAACCGAACAGATTAGGAAAGCAAAACTTCATGGGAGCAAACGGGACGTTTACGAGCATTGGGCACGCGTGTTTCTCAATGAAACAAGAACTCGAAGAGTATATGAATTATGACGTGGGTGACATATGCAACGATGATTGGAAGTTGGCTCAACGCTTAATGGTCCACGGGTGCGATCCGCTGCCAAGAAGACGGTGCTTTTCACGAGCCCCACGGTTCTACACTGAACCATTCCCGATCCCTGATTCAATATGGAGCCTCCCGGACGATAAAAATGTCCGATGGAGTCAATACAAATGCAAAAACTTTGCTTGTCTTGCTAGCAGCAAAACAGGCAAAGGTTTCTTCAAATGTGCGGATTGTTTCAATCTGACGCATCATGAAATGCCTAGATGGGTCGGACCTGTTATCCTGGGCCCGACCAACTCAACTCCAGATTTCCTCATCCAGGAAGTCTTGGATCTGAAGCCTGGCGAGATACGTATCGGTCTCGATTTTAGTGTTGGAACAGGTACTTTTGCCGCTAGAATGCGGGACCACAATGTGACGATTGTCTCGGCTACAATAAACCTCGGGGCACCCTTTAGCGAAATGATTGCGCTTCGGGGACTTGTACCTATCTACATGACTATAAATCAACGGCTCCCGTTTTTTGATAACACGTTGGATCTGATCCACACGACTAGGTTTTTGGACGGGTGGATCGATTTTGTGTTGTTGGATTTTGTACTTTATGATTGGGATAGAGTACTTAGGCCTGGAGGGTTGTTATGGATTGATAGCTTTTTTTGTTTGAAGGAGGATTTAGAGGATTATTTGGAGGGTTTTAAGATGTTAAGGTACAAAAGGCACAAATGGGTGGTTGTACCAAAGGTTGATAAAGATGATGATAGAGAGGTTTTCTTTTCTGCTGTTTTGGAGAAGCCTCCAAGACCTTTCTAGTCAAAGTACAAGTTGTAATGTCCGATGTACAAGTTTTCATGCATTATGTACAAGTATTAATATCAATATTCATTTCTAAATGTGCTTTTGTACATATGTTACAAGTCTTAAGGTATTGGGGCAGTTCAGATTTACCTTTTACATTTACAACGAGGTACAAGTCTTGATACATAATGTAAAAGCTGTAAAAGCAACTTCTCCATTTCTGCTTTGTACCTGTGTTATTGGGTGCAGTTCGGTTTGTTGGTTGTTATAACTTGTACTCTCTTTGTTCAAACAATATACAACGTTTGCTTTTACATATAACTTGAATACAAATATTTGGCATTTTGACTATTGATCAATGTTCTAACTCGTAAAGCCGTTTTCATAGGGACATAATAGAAAAAACCTATGCACAGAAATCAAAGTCAAAATATTAAGTTATAGTTGGTGATGGATGCATATCCACTACGTTGCAACATTAGGCAACAAAAGTGTTGAAGTTACTGATTTTTGCTAGACCAACGTAATAATTTCCTAAACTGTGGCTAAAGTTATTGTCAATGAATCATAGATATGATGGTAAACCGGTAATAATTTCCTAACTGTGTGTGTGTGGCATATCCACTACGTTGCGAACTGGATTATTTGTTGCTTACAGAAGGCATTCTCACTCAATTTCCTCACTTGATGGACGCAATCTTCGACCGACATTTATCAGACCATAAACCAATTATTTTGAAGGAAGTCGTTACTGATTATTGGCCGACTCCATTCTGTTTTTTCCACTCGTGAGTTGAACTTGAAGGCATCGATGATGTAAAAAATTCTTGTTGCATCAATGGGATCGGTGGAGGTGGGAGGTAAATACTAACATTGTCCCTATCAAGGCTAATGTGTTCGTTTAGAGGATGAAACTAACAAAATTCCTATGAAGTATAATCTTAACAACAAATGGATTGATTTGGATTCTCTAACATTTGACATTTCATTTGGTGATTCATTATCTGTATTTCACTTTTGAATTACACTTGAATTTCTCATTTTGTATCAAACACACATTTTTAGGTGTCCTCTCGCGGTTGATATATATTCTGAATTTTGTAAGTTGTAATGATTTTCAATCATGGGAGACATCGCTTAAGCTGCGAGCTTTACAAAGGAAGTGATTTCATACGGCTACTCTTACAACATTTTGGGCGATATAGAAATTTTGCAATGACACTACATTTGGAACTTTCAAATCAAGAAACTCGACTATTGTTGATATCATGCTACGCGGTCTTATTGTTGGTTTCTAATAGGAGCTCTAAGCTTAAGATTAATTTGATACGATTGCTTAAAGACCCGATTAATGGCATAAACTCCATATAATGTCCATAGTACCTTCCTTGCTTGTTTTTTTTAATATAATCTACGGCTCCAAAAATATACCATTTATAATAACGATATTAACAAAACTAACCACATTTGAAGATATATTTAATGAAAATAACCTAGAATATTGTTTTGATCGAAAAGAACCAAAATTTCTAGAATATGCCATAGACTCCTTTATCCAAATGTATTTCTTTTTAACAAAAGGTAAATTCCATACTCATATTCCGGACATAAAAAAAATTCTGGAATTTCAAGAACAAGTCCGAAATCCAATGAAAAATTCACGAATATTGAGAACATATTTCGTTTTTTACTAAAATCTAACAAAAAGTTGAAGAAACATAGAAAATTGGAACTAGATACGATACAATGTCTTAAAATATATAACAATTTGATTGAAAAAAATGTGATATCCAAACTTCAAAATGGTGATTTTTGACATGAGTAGAGAGCTTTTGAAAGATTTTTTGTAGAAAAAAAATATACATTATATATTTTTTATCAATCTAGAATGACTCATTCGGGTCCGTAATGACCCATTTCTAAGAAAAAGATATTTTTCTACCAAACACAAAAAACTTAATTATTTTAATTAAAAACTTTATTCCTAAACACCCTTCATAAAATAGCAAAATACCCTCAGCTTTTGCTAACCAACCCTCTAACCGACACACGTAAAAGTCTAAAATGCCAAACTTTTAGCTTTATGGTGGACGAAACCCCTGCCACTAAACCCTCCAACCCATTGAAGCCGCTGAACCCACAATAGACGACGGATTGGTTTCCCAGCTAAAGTTGCACCATTTTGAAGCCATTACCCTCCTTTCCTTCTTTGTGTTCAACGCAAAGTTCGTTCTATTAACTCGTTTAATACACACCCCTCCAACCCCTGAAGCACACATCTCCAACATAGTTGCCACGTCGGAGACACGTCAGCCATGAGCCAACATGCCTCCATCCCTTTGAAACCGCACACCACTCTGTTCACCCTAACAATTATTTCACTTGTATAACCTATATAAGTTTGACAAATACAAATGAATTAATCTTAACATATAGAATATTTGTTTTAATGTTTTGTAATATTAGGTTTCTGAAATGTTTTTACTATATAATTAGTTTACACGAGTTGGAGTGTTACATCTTTGATGAATGATGAAACACTTAAGTTTGTTTTAAGATAGAACAAAGTCTCAACATTTAGAAATAATATATAATCTGAATGTAAAAATACTGAATATGTATGTAATATTAAACATTATAAAGTATAAAAGTCCTTGACTAAATAAAAGATAAATAGAACAATAAGTACTTATTGAAAAGTAAAAACAAACACATTCTCCACCTTCTCTACCTTTTAAAAGGATTAATAACCTACAATGACAACCAACTATAAGAAATTTGTTCATTCAATCATGGTCATGAGAACTTTAATCGTGCCCAAAATATCCCTAAACATCTGATTTTGTTTTAATGTGAACATCTAGAACCTATATAGCTAGTTTTCATGCCTGCATGACATCCGACTTTGATATCTTTAATGGGACATGGTCAAAAATTTTATAACTGACTAAATTTAATAATTGGTTGTCATCATATCTTATTGCTTAGAGAATAAATGTTTAGGGTTAAACATAGATCTTCGTTTTCTTATGTTACTTGATTTGATTTGTATAATCCTCCGTTTAATGTTTGTAATTTCTAACTTTGCTCTAGCAAAGCTTTTTGTTTTTAAAATTTTAATACTGTTTTAACTTTTAAGTCTTCCACCAACATTACACGTTATCCTCTAATTTTGAAAAGAGAAAAGAAAACGATGACCGTCAAATCAAACGCCGTTAAATTTGTAGATATTCTGGGATCTTCTGAATCTTCGAAAGCGGTGTTCGTGTCCCCACGGGGGCCGGGTTCGGATCCTTTCTTCTCGATATTTGGACACGTATATAAACTCTTCACTGTTTCACACACCACAGCTCCATCAAGACACATACTACTGTGTGCAAAAATAAATTGATGAAAAGTTCTATGGCACAAAGTCGTGTCGTTTCAAATGATCAAGTTCGAATAATAAATACAAATCGGATCCTGGAATTCAGGAGCTAACATCTATCGCAAAGGAATTCAAAAGAAATAGATAAAGCTAAACTAAATAGATAAGGTTAGACTAAAGAGATAAACTCTAATCGCATGTGCGTAGCTTGCGTTGACACCCCCCCTCAAGTTGGAGCATGGGGATCAAAAATGCCCAACTTGAGCACCAGATTATCGAACGTGTTTTTACCAAGAGCCTTCGTAAGAATGTCAGCTAGTTGAAGTTTGGTGTGAACATAGGCAGGGGCAATAAGACCATCAACAATTGCATCTCGAACGAAGTGACAGTCGACCTCTATGTGCTTCGTGCGTTCGTGGAACACTGGGTTTTTAGCAATATGGATAGCAGATTCACTATCACAGTAAAGAGTAACAGGTGGTAAATGTTTAATGCCAAAACATGTCAACAACCCTTTCAGCCATTTGACTTCACAGGTAATGGCAGCCATAGAACGATATTCTGCTTCAGCGGAGGAACGCGACACAGTGGGCTGTTTCTTTGTTTTCCATGCAATTGGGGAACCACCAAGATACACAATCCATCCTGACAGCGATCTGCGAGTGACTGGGCAAGCAGCCCAGTCTGAGTCACACCAACCCGTCAGGGTCAAGTTGGGTGTAGCTTTGAGTAAAATTCCTTGACCCGGTGTACCTTTCAAATAGCGAACAACCCGTAAGGCCGCCTCCCAATGTTCTACCCGAGGGTTCTGCATAAACTGGGACAATATATGCACAGAATAGGCAAGATCCGGACGCGTGACAGCTAAGTAAATCAATCGTCCAACTAAGCGACGATACGTCTCCGGATCAGACATTTTGGCGCCAGTAGCCAACCCCAATTTGTGATTTTGTTGAATGGGGAAGGCAGAGGGTTTCGCGCCTAATAATCCGGTTTCTGCCACAATGTCTAGCGTATACTTGCGTTGACACAAGAAAAGACCAGCGGGACTTCTAGCAACCTCAATGCCGAGGAAGTATTTGAGGGCGCCAAGGTCCTTCATTTTAAAACAACTACACAAGTATTCTTTAAAGGACCGGATTGCATTGGGATTGTTACCAGAGATGATCAAGTCATCAACATACACAAGCAAATGCAGCCGTACATCCCCACGAACATAAGTAAATAACGAGTAATCGGAATATGATTGATGAAAACCGTATTGTTTGAGTGCCGTTACCAATTTGGCAAACCAGCAGCGCGGGGCCTGTTTTAATCCGTACAAGGACTTACGAAGCCGACAAACAAGTTTTGGATTAGAGCCTTTGAAGCCCGGCGGAGGTCTCATGTACACTTCTTCTTGAAGATCTCCGTGCAGAAACGCGTTATGTACATCCATCTGATGAAGTTCCCACTGTTTAGACGCTGCTACCGTCAAGAAGACCCGGACAGTGGTCATCTTGGCGACAGGAGCGAACGTCTCTGTATAATCGACTCCCGCCTCTTGATGATTTCCGTATACCACCAAACGAGATTTAAGCCTTTCAATTTCCCCGTTGGACAAGTACTTGATTTTATAAACCCACTGACTGCCCAATGCTCGTTTACCGGGTGGTAAAGGTTCGAGAGTCCAAGTACCATTCTCCTCTAACGCTCGAATCTCATTTTGCATGGATTTTTGCCAACCCTCGTGTTTCATGGCTTCCTTGAAAGTACGAGGTTCCTGACCCGAGGTCACGGCTGCAATAAAATGTTGATAACCAGGAGAAAATTTGTCACAATTTATATAATGTGTGATAGGATATGGTGTACCTTTGGAGGACTGTGGAGACGGGGTAGCGGAGGACGGACTTTTAGTGGCAGATGTAAGAGAGACAAAATCTTTGAGTAGAACAGATGGGAATTTTTCCCGGTGGCCACGACCCATGTGTTCTTGCGGAGGCACAGAAGAAGATTCAGGAGGTGGTACAATAGGAACCGAAGAGGGAGAAGCGGGTGCTTCGCTGGTGCTAACCAAAGGAGGACCCGGAGAGGAGCTCTCGGTATGCTCTTCATGATTAGGCTGGGGTTCAACGGATAGTGATTCCTCTTCATATATCAGATCATCATAACCAGGACATATTTCATCAATGGTGGCAGCTTCATTGTTGGCGACGTCACGCATATCAGAATATGGAAAAATATCCTCAAAAAATTTAACATCACGAGACACAAAAAATTCTTTGGTGTCCAAATCAAACAGTTTCCATCCTTTTTTTCCAAATGGGTAACCCACAAAGATGCATTTGCGACTTCTACTACTGAACTTATCATGTTTAGCTCGTTGGTTATGGGCGAAACACAAACACCCAAAAGTTTTGAGTGAGTTATACGAAGGTAACGAGCCAAAAAGAATCTCATATGGTGTTTGCTGTTTTAAAAGAGTTGAAGGAGTTCGATTTATTAAGTGAGCAGCAGTAAGAACTGCTTCTCCCCAAAAATCAATGGGCAATTTTGCTTGCATCAAAAGAGCACGGGCAACATTTAAAATGTGCCTATGTTTTCGTTCTACTCTTCCGTTTTGTTGTGGTGTACTAACACATGAAGTTTGGAAAATGATGCCGTGTTTAGAAAAGTAGCTAAGTAAACAGTTAAACTCAGTGCCGTTATCACTTTGAATTGTTTTTATTTGTTGAGAAAATTGTCTTTCAACCATAGCAACAAAAGACAAAAACTTGTGGAATACTTCAGTTTTATCATCCAGCAAATAAATCCAAACGGCACGAGAAAAATCATCCACCAAAGTTAAAAAATAACGCGCACCACAAAAAGAAGCATGTTTGTAAGGACCCCACAAGTCACAATGTATTTTTTCAAAAATCCTACTAGTTTCATTCGTACTTAAAGGAAAACTTTCCCTAGTTTGTTTGGCTCGAAAGCATACTTCGCAAGCTTTATTTAAACTACCCTTACTATCACTAACCGGAGAGAGTAACTTTACAATCTTCTCAGAAGGATGACCCATTCGCTTGTGCCACAATTCCATGGTAGACACTGTCCCATTGACCGACACATGTAGAACCGATTCTCCTTGCTTGAAGTAGTAAAGTCCGTCCCGTCTAACACCCGTTCCAATCAGCCTCCTCGACTGGTCCTGTATAGCACACATATGTGAGTTAAAAGCAGCAACGCATTGCATATCATCATTTAATTGAGACACAGATATGAGATTGCAGTTTAATTTGGGAACCAAGAGAACATTTTTAAGCGTTATTTTGTTAGACAAGCGAACCAAGCCTTTGTGAGTTCCAATGACCTTTTTGCCATTTGGTAGTCCCACAAGGCGGCCCGGAATTCGTGTAACGCCCCTGAGCCATGAGACATCACCCGTAACGTGGTGAGTTGCCCCGGAGTCTATTATCCACAATCTTTTCAAAAACTCACCATTTAGACGCTGATCAGTGATTTTTGCATTACCCATTAGACTAGTTAAGGTTTTCCATTGCTCGGCTGTGAATAGTAGTGGTGATGATTCATTATTGCTGCTCTCGGAGGTAAGTGAGACGGTATTGGCCCGAGTGCTTGTTCTTCCTCCGCCTCTACCACCTGATCTTCCACCACGCCCAGTCGTGTTTGTTTTACTCCGGTCTTCCCACCACTCAGGGTATCCAACAAGTTCAAAACAGTTTGCAGCCTCATGTCCCTTCTTTTTACAGTGAGTACAAGTCAGGTGTGACTTATCCACCCGTTCTCTACCTCTTCCCTTGTCTCCGCCAGCACGTATTGAGAAACCCAGCGCTTCAGGAGGCTTCTCATCTGTCACACTCTTTGCGTTCCGAACACGTTCATCTTGAATCACCAACTGAAAGGCTTTATTCAAGGATGGCAAAGGATCTTGTGACAAGATACTGGTACGTAGGGCAGCAAAATGTTCAGAGTTCAACCCCATGAGAAATTTGTGCAGCATGTCAGTGTCCCTTCTTATCTCGTGTTCACTTCCTGCAGTACACTTGGCACAACAAGAACAAGTGATTATGGGTTCGTGGTTATGCAATTCTTCCCACAAACCTGTTAGTCTACCGAAGTACTCAGCCACCGACATATTCTTGGCTTGTTCACACTTAGCAATAGAAGACTTCAACTGTTGAATTCTGGGCCCATTCACCAAGGCGTATCTCGACTTCAATGTATCCCACAATCGTTTAGCATCACGATATTTCGAAAGGTAACACTTCACCTCAGTGTCGATTGTGTTCATCATCCAGGATACCAACATGGCATTGATAGTATCCCAATCAGCCTTTGTACAAGGAGGTATAGGTTCAGTAATCGTACCGTCTAGAAACCCAAATTTTCTGCGTGCTTCCAAAGCGGTTCGTATGTCGCCAGCCCAATCGTCATAGTTGTCTCCTCGCAACCTTGTCGGAGTGATAAAATCACCTGGCCTATCTTGAGGACCAAGGTAAAAAGGCGAGTTTGCCTCTATTTTTCCCGGCGGCGGATTACCGGAACTGCCTTCGTCGTCTTTCCCCATTTTTTTAGGGTTGTTTATTCTCCCGCTCTGATACCATGAAAAGTTCTATGGCACAAAGTCGTGTCGTTTCAAATGATCAAGTTCGAATAATAAATACAAATCGGATCCTGGAATTCAGGAGCTAACATCTATCGCAAAGGAATTCAAAAGAAATAGATAAAGCTAAACTAAATAGATAAGGTTAGACTAAAGAGATAAACTCTAATCGCATGTGCGTAGCTTGCGTTGACAATTGATCTTCCTCGATCATCGGTTAGGTTTTCGAATTCGAATTTTTTTAGAGTATGGAGGAGCACGGTGATGAAATAGAGACGAAAAACGATTCGTCTGTGGAAAAGATCACCGAACAGCTTCATCATCATGAATCACCGTCTTCTTCGGATTCTGATTCGGAGAAGAAGGTGAAGCACGACGAGGATGTGAAGGAGCATCATGAGGCTCCGTCGCCAAAGTCGACGAACAACCGATTGTTCGGTAGGGAGAAACCTATTCATCAGGTCTTCGGCGGTGGAAAACGTAAGTACAAATCTGCGTTTTTATTTTGAACTTGTTTTGTAGTATGCTATACATTAGAGCTTTATGTTATGCATTGTCAAAGTCTCTGCTCAAGTTTCATACGGATTGATGGAACATCTATTTTGTTGTTTAAGTATTAAGAACTTTTTAGAAGTTAGAGCTTCAGAACAACTATGATTGCTCTTTCTTTTACAAATATCAGAAGGTTGAAATCTGGTTTTTTGTAGGTCAGATTAAGATTGCGTAGAGAAATTGGATGTTTTAGATCAGATAATGATTTATGTGATATTATTTGGTCGTTGATGCAGCTGCTGATGTAATATTGTGGAGAAACAAGAAGATGTCCGCCAGTGTTCTTGGTGGAGCAACTGCACTGTGGGTGTTCTTCGAACTGCTTGAGTACCATCTACTTACTTTGGTTTGCAACATTTTGATTCTCGTGTTTGCAGTTCTCTTCCTGTGGTCAAACGCCTCTAAATTCATTAACAAGTAAGTTTTACTGTTTCCAGTTTCCACTTGATTTTCCATATGAACTTCCCTGGTTAACTAACCTTACCCACAGGTCACCACCACGCATACCTGAAGTCAAAATCCCAGAAGACACACTTCTTCACGTTGCTGATTCAATAAGAATTGAAATTAATCATTTGCTTGACATGTTACGCTATATTGCATCTGGAAGAGATCTCAAGAAGTTCATCACTGTATGCCATTATTGCCATATAATCTCATTTCGTTTATAAAAAACTTGAGGTGATATTTCGATTTTTGACATAAGTTGCATATGATTGGCAGGTTGTTTTTGGATTATGGGTACTCTCTGTTGTTGGGAAGTGGTGCAATTTCTTGACTTTGTTTTACATAAGTAAGGCTCTCCTTTCTCTTGTTTTGGTTTACGTTTAAAATTTTTTTTTTTTTTCATTGTTTGATTATTATTTATTAATGGGGAAACAGCTTTTGTGGCTCTACACACTGTTCCTGTGTTATATGAGAAGTACGAGGATGAGGTGGATGCATTTGCTGAAAAAGCAATGATCGAGATGAAGAAACAATATGCGGTGTTTAATGATAAGGTTTTGAGTAAAATCCCGAGGGGCGCTTTGAAAGATAAAAAGAGAGATTGACAGAAAGTAATTTATATTTTCTGTTGATTTATTTACCTTGAGGTTAGGTATCAGAAAACTAGAATAGTTGTTGCCTTTGAAACTTTTTTCGTTATAAGAATCTAGATGGTTTTGTGGGCTGTACATATACAAAACTGTTCAATGATGCGTTACAAGTTACATGTCTGCTTTTTCTGTGCACATGGAAATAATTCTTCACTTGGTTGCTTATGTTTTTGTCTTGTTCTGGGTTCTTTGGGGTGTCTCGATGTGCTTTTCAAAGGTGAAGATTTGATATTGAATTGTTAGAAATAGATTACCGGCTGTAATACTCAAATTTGATTATGTTTGAAATTGTAATAATTAGATAGTCAATTACTCAATTGTGTGTTGTGTATATTCTGATTATATAAGTAACTAGTAGATAAAATGACTAATAAGGACTTTCTTGTGGTTTTATTTCCGTCTGATAAGAAGTTTTGTTACATAACTGAGCAGTTGACCCTTAAATAATCAGAACGATAAGGAAATTATTGCAATTACAAAACTTTTGTAATGATCAATGTAGGCTGGTGGCATCATTACCCGTGCCTCTAATTTTTTTATTCACAAACTTCCCTCTCAATTTTGAAGACAAATGAAGTAAAAAAAACGAGGGAAATTTTTATATTATACCTTATAATGATAAAAAGGCTTTTTCGTTGAACCATGAATACTAATTATTAAATATCCATGCAGTAAACTAATAAAGACATAATTATAAAGCTGTTAGCTTTCCTTTTGAAAACATAAGGCCTAGTACACACATGTGGAGTTTTGACAGTCTGATAAGAGGCCAGTACCACGTGAATCCTGTCATCACCAAAGCATGCTGGAGTGATTCGTATTGATCCAAGTACAGTGTACTTTTTAGAGAATCATATAAAAATGGCCTAATTAACAAAAGTTTAGAACATTAGATCAAATGAATCGAGAGCCCCCAAACGAAGGGTTTATCAAAAAATTCACTACACTATCAATTTTCAGGTTCTTGCTTTAAACAACGTGTCACCCAAGATTGGAGGTTGTGAGATTTAAAACTAATACCACTTCATTTTGAAGCGTTTAAAAGCGATCGCCACTAATCCATATTGATGGTGGTATACTGATATATTCAGGTTGACTGAACCATCTTTTAATATACGTGGTTAGATTAGCCAGAATGGCCTTTTGGTTCAGCTACGGTTTGATTATTCCTAGTTTAGACCAAACAATAATACTAATTCTGTAAATGAAATGTTAATGCCACATAAATTTTCTGAGTGAGCAAGTTTAGCCAAGTATTTCCCAATCATTTTCTAGCCAATTTGATACAAAACAACATTAATAGGTACCTGTCTTTGATGTTTTTTTGGTCAAACAACACTACGGAGACTTTTGGCAAATAGTGGTAGCTTCCTTATTATATTGAACCTAACTAATTTTTCTATGTTTTGAAAAATACTGGATTGTCAATCCATCACAACACCTTTTTCAACAGTTGCTCAAAAAGGTTAGCACCTCCAGAATCTAATGTTTTCAAATAGAGAAAAGTAAAAAAAAAAAAAAAAAATTAGATAAATGCAGTCCAAAACTTACAAATTTTCTACAAAAGAATAATAGTACAGAGACAGAGACAGGTGGTTTCCATGAGAGACTTCAACCTAAACAATCGTGGAGAGATGGTTTGCAGCCTATTGTAATCTGCCAAGTGGCGATTCCGAGGCATGATCATCAACCAACCAAAGCCCATAATCATGAAACCGCTTTATTTTCTTTTCAAAACCAAGTATGTAATTGTTATGAATTATAACATGTTTTCCCTTGGTCTCTTCTACCCATGTCTGGTTCTTAAAATATAGTCCACCAGTTGGAAACGCTGCTTGAGGAAGCAGGTACAGATCCACCTGCAACCATTTTTCAATTATAGCATTCTACTTTCATCCATTCTTATTCTGTTCCAATTATTTGTTATCACAGCATTCTACTTTGAAAAATCTACCTAGTTATAACAATGGGTAATCAGCTACCTTTTAAACTCATTACCCCATTGTTATAATGGATAGATTTCTCAAAGTACAATGCTATAATAAGAATAAATAAACAAAATTTAACATTCAAAAGGTACATGAAACACACCTGCCCTGCTGTTTTGTTTAATGCCCAGTTAAAAGCAGGCTGGTCATTAGCTTTCTTTGCTTTTGACCATGGTTGACTTTCAAGCTCTTCAATCCACTTTTTCATCACTAATTTTGCACCAGGTGTTGGGTGCATATATATCATACAGCTGCAAATATAAGTACGCCCTTTTTTCCCAGGAGGTGGGAGGACATTAGGGTGGTCTAGAGGTTTGACCTGGTCAAGAAAACAAAACAATATTAAACCAAGGTTTTTATAAATAAAAATAAGTCACGTATGTATTCAATCATCTCAATGGAACAACTAAAATAATCAGAATACTTACAGCAGACATGTCATCCATAAAGTACACATCGTGTTTTTCTTTGAGGTAAGGAAATGGATCTGCCAACCAGACCATATCAACATCATTGTACATCACACTATATCCAAGCTCTAGTATTTGCAGCAAATGGCGTGGCCTTCTGGATGTAAAGTTGAAGAATCCCTGCAAATGGAAACAAATACATTAATCATGAGAATGTAGATTCTGGACTGATAAATTCTACACATGGAAGACATAAGATGATGTTAACATAGGTGAATCAGGTGCAGGAGGTATCTTTGGCTTGTAATTGGATAACCATAGGTGAATCAGATGATGTTAACATCTTCAATTATAGCACAAAAACAAACTGGTGCAAGTTCAAGTTTATTTACAGTAAGGGATTCCTAGAAACACTATATCCATCACGCTATACAGTAAATCGAAGATTCACGCTAATTCATCACTAATGAAAACCTCGGAGTTTCTGATTTTATTAAATAAAAAACCTCACCTGAGAGCCAAACTTATGAGCAACTTGAGCATCAGGTGCAGGAGGTATCAACACAGCATGACCAGGCCACCTCCCGTTAACAGTATACAACGTCGCATAATCCTCCGCAATAACAAGGACTTTCTCGTGATGCTTTTGCCTCACAATACTAATCAACCAATTATTCAAAAACGGCAAGTACGGCTGGCTCACCGCACACACAATCACCGTACTTCCATTCTTCGCCACATACGCTACAGCTTCTGGTAGCGTATATCCTCGCCATTTCGCTTCCAACGAAACCCTAGAATTACCTAAAGACGAAAAAAACGCCGAACGGTCACCGATCCATGGGGAGAAAACACCAAGGATTATAAGGAGAGTGAGGAGGAGCAGAAGTGTGGTCCGATTGAAAAGCATTGAGAAGGAGTAGGGTTTTGAGTGACCATCGGTTGATGATTTGGGGAATAATAAATTGTAGGGTTTGTGAAGTGATCTTTGATGAAGCGATGATGTTGATGACATTGGATTTGTATGTTAAAACTTGCGTATTGATTCTGTTGGATGATGTATATATAGATTTAGTGCGTGTTTCTTTGTGTTAGTGTGTGTAGTTGGTGAAGTGAGTATGAGGGAGGTTGAGAGTGTGAGAGAGCTTTGAGAGTGTGAAGCTATGGAGGTTCAGTGGAGGATTCTCCGATTGGATCTCAAACCAGAAGAATTATGTGGTGAGTTTTGCTAACTTACGCAGGTACCGCGTCGGTTGTAACAGTAACGAGTTAACGACTGTCAATTCAGAGTTCTTGGTACTCGAAATATGCCGGTAAAATTTTTAGGATTAGCGATAAAACTGGCAATCAATGTTTTAGTTTTGTTATCAAATAATCACTAAACATCATGTTAACATAGATCTTAGATCTTAAAGTTTTAAAATTGTCGTCATCTAACAACTAGAATAGTTTCTATCGATTTTCGTGTTCCGACATGTCACGTGGGTCCACATGCATCTGACGTGGAAAACGAACCCCATTTACCACATGAGGTAGGCTTAAACGATGTAATTTTTGGGTTGTTTGTATGGGGACTAAGGCTGATCGGTGCCGTTACCACCGACAACTTCACTACCTCAGCAAAGATAAGTGAGAGAGAAGAGTTGTAAAAGTTTGGGAGTAGTTGCCGACAAAGAAAAGGGAGAAGAGAAAATACATGGAGGCCGATATGTTGTCGCCGTTGGGATTGAATATCGGCATCTCGGGGTCGTTGATGCCGCCGACATCGATGGCCACATCGGATGCCGATGAAGAAATACACCCCCCCCCCACACACACACACACACACATTGTTTAGTCTAAGTTGGGTGTCACATCACCTTTAGAGACATATCCTAACCAAACCCCTCTTATCTCTCTCTAACAGACATTAGAAGCATCGATTTCTTAGTGTGTTCAAGATCTCAAGAATTTGTGATGAAAACCCTAGTTATTTGATAGTTGGAACCTAGATTTCATAAAAATGAAGTCCGAAAATAAGAGCAAAGGTGCCTTTACATTGGAAATCAACCACCACGAATATTTTGCTCCTAATCATCTACAATATCAAGATGTTACGACCGATAGAGTAGAGAGTTTCAACTTTGAAGACCTTACTATCGAAGATTTGAAGATTGGTCTAAAACAAGTGATTAAGGATCGTTGTGATGCTATGTACTTTTGTGAACATGGGGAAATTCTATCGCAAGGGATGGGGAAAGTCTATTGCAAGGGTTTGACATTCGATTTTTTTACTACAATTATACAAGTGGAAGTACGATGCCAATTTATGTGGATCGGTTTAAGGAGCCTTGGTTTAAGTAGATTCATGATGAAGCAGTATCCATGGAGTATGATGAAATCGTCATATTGCCTGAATAAGATGATGAATCTGAGTGTTCCATTTCAGTAATAGACATTTCCTTCGAGCATGTCCTATAAGATGAGGTAAATCCATATTTTAACAACATAATAAAAGATGAAGTTTTAAGTAACCTTTGTCATGGTGGCGAAGCCAACGAAGAGGTAGCGAAATATGATCTAATTTGTGATCATGGACATTATGAAAAACCATAGTTTTCTGTCCATGATCCTAACCAACATTGGAAAATATTGAAACCAGTTTGTGGGAATGAGATTTGAATCTCCAAGTGAACTGAAAAAACTGCTTACAGAACTATGCGGTAGCAAATGGTTATAGACTCAGGTGGCATAATAATAAACATTATAGATTGTTAGTAAGATGTGGTAAAGGGAAGATAAAGTTCATTATCCATTTAGGTTGTGGGCTTCTTGGACTGACGAAATGGAAGAGGTTTTTCAAATAAATCCCTTGTTATTGAACATTGTTGCTCAAGAAGTTTCAAAGTAAGTACCATCATCACTTATGAATGGATTGGCAAACATTTGTAAATAGAATTTATAGCCAACCAACACTTGTCACTGAGGCAACTTAAATTTGTCACGAAGAAATTCAATATCAAATTCGATTTATCTTTGTGTCGTTGGGTAAAAGAACATGCGATGAAAGAGGTTGAAGGGTCATTGAAGGAACATTATGCTACGTTATGGAGTTAAAAAGAAGATATAAGCAGGTTAAACCTTGGTTCCACCATCAAAATGGATTTGGATGTAATGTTGAATGGAACAACTTATTTTAGTAAGTTTTATGTGTGTTTCAAGGGGTTGAGATGTGGATGGAAAGAATGATTGTAATATCCTTATATTCATAAGTTAAAGATATTAGATTAAGTAAATGAAATGCTTTGGAATTTTAGAAGATTTGTTAGAAAGGATTGAAATTCATGAGATAACAAAAAATGACAAACAATTAATTTTATCAAAATGGAACAATAAGGATATGTTCTAATGAAATATATGATTAAACAAGTTATATGTATGTTTATTATTTGAAAAATATAGGTTTCAAATTTTATTTGTATATAAAACGATAAGTGGTATCGACAAGTATGCTATGTGGTATAAAATGGGACAAAAAGATGTAAATCCTTAAGAACAATAATTAATGGTTACGAAAAAATTTAAGAACATTATTAAGGTTTTATATAGTCCCATTAAAGTCTAAAATACATGGTAATAAGATAATTATTTAGGCATTTATACATATGTTGAAAACAAGTAAGAGAAGCCGAGTTTGATACCCTTTCGGAACAACCATGGAATTTAAATATTTCTGGAGTTCTATAATTATAATGTATAATTAACATTAAATAGGTCACAACGCAAAAAGAATCGACTAAATCAAACTTATAAAGAAGGAGATATGATAATTCAAAGTTTACAATTGAGACATATATGGATATCTAGGGGCATTATGGTCGCTTGACAAGGGTTGGGAGATGTAGTGTGCAATTCACACACACACACATACACACACACACACATATATATATATATATATATATATATATATATATATATATATATATATATATATATATATATATATATATATATATATATATATATATATATATATATATATACACACACACACACATAACCTTTCACTCGGCCACGGATATGAAGTTTGGAACACATTTATCTTATTGCTCGGCCACACACGTGCATCTTACACCATTGTGTGTGGTCACACAACTCAAGATGCGCCTACAGCTTCCTTATCACTCAGCCACACACTCTCAAAGACAACCCCTCGCACACGATCATATACAACACTCTCTCATTCCATATTTGGCTTGACAAGTGTACAAGGGTGGACACATATCCATCCCGTAAGCTATATGACGAATATACACAACATTTTCAGCCTTTTCCCCTTCATTTGACATTCAACCATGAAAGTAACAACATATATACGAAAGTTACAAGTTTGGAAGGTTTATAACATATACTTGATGAACTTCAAAGGTTTTTTTTAAGAGAAGTGGAGATTAAACATAATACATCTAATATTTGAGGTATATTCATTATTATTTGGCTTTAATTGATGATATTCATTATGTTTATAGAGTTGTTATAGTTGTGATATGACGTTCATGAATTAACTTGTGACACCCCATTTCTACTGTATTCAAATACTATGGTTTTTCGTATAAATACATGAATACAAAAGAAAATTACGGTTTGTCAAAAACCGAATATTTACATTTTTCTTAAAACTGTGGGTGTTACAAATCCATACCAAATTTAACCATAGTAAGCAAGAAAAGGATTAAACCTTGAGTCCAAGATAGGAGCTAACTCAAGCTCCACTCCAGCTAAACTTCATCCCATTTATAGCAATTTATTTAAACCTGGAATACATGGCAAAACATAGAATACGTAAGACAAAAATGTCTCGTGAGTTACATGAGTTTTAGACTCAAACTTATAACTTCTTTTCCAACTTTTATAAAACTTATAAAATACTTCATCTTTCAAATTTTTATAATAATATCATACTATAGCTCATTCCTTTTTAAAATCATTACATATCATGCTTTTCAAAAATATCTTCTTTCAAAACTTTATAATAACAACATACCATAATTCTTTACTTCTCAAAAATCATTTTATGACATACTTTACAAAAATAACCTCTTTCTTACTTTCTTTGACTGGTTTTATAAGCTTGCTGGATTTTTATACTTAGGGCTTTAATCACTATAAGTGATACCCCAAGTCTCTATGGCTAGAAAGAACGGATCAATCTTCACCATAGAAGTGCTGAGGCGATCTACTTCGCGATGGGGCTTGTCCCCAGTAGACCCCTTACCTAACCCGGGTAGGTTGGAACATAGTTCCCTTACTAACGCTGCTTGCTACAATTACCAGTCATACAAAAACTTGCTGCTAGCTTGAACATTTTTCATAAACATATAACTTGTGGCTAAATGCCAAACTACATCATTCTATGTCTTTATGGCTAGATGCCAAATACATAAATTTCCAAACATGTTGTGGCTATATGCCCTTTCATACTTGAAAACATATAAAGTTTGTAACCAAAACATACTTCTTAAACATTTTATAGCTATACGCCTATTCATACTTTCAACCATGTATAACTTGTATTAAACATATACTTTCACATATTTGGTTCGTAAACCAAAACATACTTTCACATAATTGGCTCATAGACTAAAATATAACTTCAAATATAACATTATACTTTCACGATCGAGTTAGAGATAATACTCTTGCATATAATTTCACATATATAAATTTTATAAGAAATCTTGAAAATACTTACTTGCCATGTACCCTAGAATGGGTAAAAATACTGCATGTACTCACCTCATGTATTGCTAGAAGATTGACTACACGTTCCTTGTATTTATACTCTTTTGTGATTAGATAATCACTTGGCAGGAACCTATAATTAACATGTTATACATTAACATTCATACTAACTGATTCTATAACTCATTAGAATCCTTATAATACTATCTTGGGTCATAACAAGTCTATAACTTTAAAATGACAAACTTTAGTTAAACCGTATTTTATACGTATTTTACTACAGTACCCTCGGAGGGTCGTATTTCGATTCCGACAATTTTTCATGAAGTTTCATAACATATTAGACCTACGTTTAAAATTTGGGGTCAAACGGACAAGTTTTGGACCAAAACTCAAAAACTAAAATCACTTGGCAGTGGGCTTGGAACTAAACTGCATTTTCATACTGCCGTGAGATCGCGACCCTACGGGGGTGTAGATCGCGACCCTACGGGGTCTGCAGCAACCAGAAATTGCCATTTTTATGGTATAAATTCCCATTTTCCTCATTTTAAGCCCTTAACTCACGACTTAATCACTAAGGTTTGTTCCATGACTAAAATCATTCATTTACTTCAAGTTTTTAATCATAAAAATCATAGATTTAAATCATTTTCCAAACATTTTCGTTTTTGCATTTTGTTGTCCAAAACCGAAATTGTCCAATATTAATCATTTCTGCTGACTTATTTCAACAATTTCCACATATGGAACTCATTAAAACCCCTTGGAATTAATTTGTTCATATAAAATTGATTTCCAAGGCTTTTAAACAAAATTCAAATTCTTCAACAATAGCAATATACTTTGATGATTTTTAAGATATGTTCTTAATACTTGACTTAATTGGTTTAGAATCATTCTAGGACTAAAATAACAACTCCTTTATACATCTAAACCATAGTTTCTTCAATTTCATCACTTTTGATTGAAATCATCCCCAAAAACTCATTTTTACCCAAAAAAAATCATTTTAATGAATTTCCAAGAAGGGAATTGATTTCTCATGTCTTTTATGACACTTTAGGCTTATTAGATCATTTACAATCAGTTTCAAGCTCATAATTTGATTTATTCTCATAAAATCCCGTTTTTGACAATTTTCACCAAAAATGCAAATTTTTGAAATCAATCACTTAGGAATGTATTTATACATCTTAAGTGATTATTAGAACCTAACAAAACAATAAAATCACTTTCAATTTCACAAACCCATTTCTAGGGTTCTTGAGCTAAAATTCTCATTTCCATGGAATTAACCACAATTCATGGTTAAAAGTCCATTCCTTGTGTTGATTTAAGCTAGATGAGGTATATGAATTCGTTGTAGCAGCTTCATATCAAATTTTCAATTTGTAGATTACCCACAAAACTGGAATAACTAAGCTTAGGGTTGATGATTTCTTACCTTGGAAGCTTGAAATTAAAAGTTCCAAGTTAAATCCTTGATTTCCTCGCTTCGATCCTTGCTTCTCTTCACGAACCCGTGCCCTCATTTCTTCCAGAGAGTTCCCAGAACTCTCTTCTATAATTATGGTCATTTATGAGATATTTTCTCATATATATATTTTTCCAACTTTGGCTTAATGACAAAACAGCCCCTGGACTTCAATTCTTCCTATTTTTAACACTAGAACCCAACTCTTATTACACTAAGTTTTATTTCTTACATTTTTAGTCCAACTAGAATTATATTTTTATGATAATTCTTGTATATGGTCAAATGACCAAATTACCCTTCTCATGATAAAATGACTAATTTACCCTTACAAACATACTTTCTCATAAAATATACATAAAACTTTAAATTATACACACCTTGTTTTACATATTCATATTATAAAATTTGGGTCGTTACATAACTAGTTAAATGTAGTGATGAGTTGGAATATATATACACCTATAATCTTTCATTATTAGTATATGTTGGATTATTTGAGAATGATTATTTCATGAAATGAACTTAAAATCATCAATGGAATGAGAATGGTTTATATAATGGTGAACTCGATGCCAATTGGGAATTTATGTTAAGCTACATAATGATTATGATTATGGATGAGATATACTTTTATGAATTGGAATTTCTACATGGATACATTAGTTGATGAAACATATCAAATGAAATGGTTAATTGTGGAGGAAACCACATATTTTAAACAAGAGAATATTGGGTTCAAAGAGTTTAAATTATGTCAAGCATGGTATATTGAGAAATATGTATTTTTCTTTTGTTATAAACTTGATGTAAAAGAGATGAAAATGATCAATGCTTTGATTTAGTGATAAAAAGGTTTATGTATATGATTAAAATGAGTATTTGTTGTTAAGACATTATATTGATACAATTCAATAGGATTAAAGGAAGAAGTTGATCAAGATAAAAAAACTAAGGGCATGAACATGCAATTTTAGTTAGTTAAACTAACTACCGATGTGAATACATGTGGAATTTTAATGTGGGATACATAACAACAATATTGATATTGATCAATGTTTTATTATTGTTAATGATTTTAAATATGTTATTGTTTTGGTTCACTTTGGAACCTTAAGTTATGATCATTTACAAAGTTGAGATATATTGTTGTAATTAATTTTTATTTTTAGGCATTGCTGTAAGGACTCAAATTTAAAGACATAGTATGTTAGTTGAACTCATTTGGTTCTTATTGAGTCATAATTTGGTTAATTTTTGTTTACGTATTGAATTCATTACGTTTTTCTAAATTATCTAGACAAAGATATCCTTGTAACAGGATAAAGACATTTGGGATGGTACATTCCGTCGTGAAGTGGATGTCAAGGACAAAGAGGCATAGATATCTTACTGACTTGATCTGCTTATTTCACATAAGTAAGTACTAATATCAACTTCTCAAATTTTGCTTCCATTTCTTCCTCATTAGAGCTTGAGCTTTTTTTACGATTAGACTTCTCCAGTTTCTTATGCATCTTAATCATCTGAACTTTATACCACTTACACGCTAATTCAAGGTCTATCAGATAATAATAACACAATAACACGTTTGCTTCTACAAAAACAAAGATAGAACGTCAAACATATTAGCAATATAATCACCTTCATCCAGAAAACTTACCAATGGAGTTAAGGCAAGTTATAAACCTCCTTCAAGGGTTTATATTAGTCCACGATGTCTTCGTCTTCACTATAGTCACACATGTACCATACATTCCTTTGCCAGAATCGCCGAATGAACCTTTGATTAGAAAATGATGATAACATCTTCAACACGTTCGATCTAGATTATTGAAAACGAGACGCGAGAAAGAGAGCAGAACATTGATCTAAGTTTGAACCAAATAATTTAAGGTTATACAAATTTTGGATGACAGTGACACCGTTTCATTTAAATTAGACCACGTAGGACCCCACACTAGGTGTTAAATGGAATTCTTTTCACGTCAGAGCCACGTGGCATGTTGGAGCCGAAAAATTGGCTGAACCTGCTCCAATGGTTAGATGGTGACAAATTTAGAACTGTAAAGTTTACATTAGCATGATTTGACATTTAATGACTAAACGGTGACAAATCCTAAAGTTTCATGGTCAATTTCATGATAATTTTAATTTATATAAGTGAGTGGCGACCCACACATTTGAAATGTTACCTTAATATAGTTGTAATAAATCAGTGACTTATACGCAGAAATGACCAGATTTAGTGAATCTTATTTTATTAAATGGTAATAACTAACATGCAAGTTTGACAATTATATCGAAAATTTCACCTCAACCCATCAGCGAGTCGTCTTTTTCTTTTATAGTTAGCTAAATCTCACACTCGATGATTCTTTTAAATTTATAATGATACATCAAATTCCAAATATAATCTCGTAAATATAATTTCTTTTAGGCTTTCAAGCAAATAGAATAAAACCGGATTTAAATCTTGTAAATAGACGGAATCCATATCTAAACAATCTACCCAAAGAAGAGGAATTATTATTTATTCATGATATACAGGCATTTAATCAATAATCAAACATTTTTTATTAGCAGAAATAAGACGTCAAATTACATACAGGAATACACAAATTAACAAAATATGAGCACAAGCAAAGGAAATATACATTTTTTGTTATTTGTAGTTCCACGGGCACATAAATGCAAGAAGCGACTAAGCAATTATCATTTTAGATGAGTGATTCAAGAAACGGCACTGGTCCTTAGTTTGGGTGTCTTTTGTTTGACAAAAAAAGACGATAAAACACTCTTGCTACGTATAGGAGCATTTGTAATCTCACGTTTAGGATTATCAAAAGACCGAAATGACATCATTGGATTAGGAATGGGCCCCTCCAAGGCATCCTGTCAAAAAAAAAAAAAAAAAAAAAAAATTCTCGTCAATATGGTGAAAAAGAGTATAATGGTTTAATCACTACACAAAATAGTTAAGTGGTTAAATCAATAAAACTATCAAAAAGTACATTTTGTTTTTCTGTATTTTGTCCTTGTTTTTTCAGTATGCGTGTATCGAATTTAACATTACCTGTCGTGAGATGCCAAGTGTCTGAATAGCGGTGCTTGAAGCGGGGCCCGCGTTCCGCAGCTGAAGATGAGCCTCGGATGATTTTGTTCGCGCCACGTCACCACCATCTGCATGTTACGGGTATTATAAATACAATTTTTATGCAGGTATAAAAAAGAAAATAGTAAAAAGATACATACTAGATGCATGATGTGACACAGGAGGACGGCCAGAAGTTTTTGGGTCTTCAATACTGCAAATAATAACCAAAATAGCATATTTTTGTAACCATATTTAATGCATTAATTATTTATAAATAGAAAAAAACAGTGATGGAGATATTTATGCAACCTCATGGAGCGCGAACTGACTTTCAGAGTAGACTTGGTTTCTGATGCTAAATGCCAACAAAGTGTATTTGCAGGTGGGGTACCTAATTCAGATGCAACATGTTATTTAGAGATATATGGATGATGAAAAAAACTAATAATATTTTAGATGAAATATATGTCCACCTGAAGACAATTGTCGAGGGCGTGAATGAAAATGACCCTGGTTTCCGTCAGTTTTAGTCTGAGGGCTAAAATGGACTTTTTTGCTGACGGATTCTATGTTGAAAGAAAGGATAAGATCAGAGAAATCTTAAAAGTCCATTATTGAAAAACAATTGAACAATAATAACAAAAAACCAAACTGGAAAATGATTGATACTGTGCTTGTCTTTTTGGTAACAATAAATACCAACATACTTTCACTTTCTTTCTATCTGGTGATTTGGATTTCAAGAACATTACTAAAACAATATTTAAATTTTGATTACTTTGGGTCATAAGCTGCTGACAAAGTGGAATGATTTTTATAACACTTAATTTATGAATGCAAGAAATAGCAACGTACTTTCATTGTTTTGTTGTTTATAGCATCTTGTTTTCGTTTTTTCCAATTAAAAATTGTACGTTGAAAAACCTACTCAGTTGTAACAATGTCATCCAGATACAAAGCAATTTTTATTGCTATAATTGAGTAGGTTTTTCATAGTACAATGTCCTGTTAAGAAAATAACCGAAAGTACAATGCTATAACTTAGTACATTTTTCAAACTATTATGCCTTAAATAAAATATTTTAAATCACAATGTTATAATAGAAAATATTAAGTAGGATGCTGTAATATAGAAATAAATGAAAGTATGTTGCTATTTCTTACATTCAGCCCTTCTATAACGGGTTCCAAGAGACGGTTGGTTTTTATGAGATAAAAAAGCATTGCAATTAATTGCAATTGCCCTTTTGGTAATTAACCTTTTTCAAAACTCCATATAGTAAAGCTCTATTTTTCAGTCATTTAACATTTTCATTCTGTGGGTCCCGTTTAAAGATCCCATTTACTTTAAGTTAAAGAGCATAAATATTCTTACTAGGCAAACTGTAATGCTTGTGATGACGTGGCACAACCGCTAGCAATTGTTGCTGTCTGAGAGCTTCTCTATCCGTATACGTTTGGCATGTAAGAAGTTGCTTAAAAAATAAAAAATAAAAATCAATCTTCAATAATATGGGTATAAAAGATGTATAAAAAACACACAACATATTTTACCTGATGTAAACAAGCAACATGTAATCCAGTTGTGGAAATTTCTAAACTTTGTTGGTCTAAAAGATCGGTCAATTTGTAAGCAACAGTGCCAAGATGGTCAACAGCATTTACAAGTGCTCGTACAGCATAATCTTTCAAGTTATCAAGAACCCTAAAAGAAAACAATCATAAAATTACATTTTTAATCGATTTGGTCGAGTTTTAAATGATTCTTACACTTGTTTTTGTTCGCTATGAAGATAAGATTTTTCACAATAATCTGCTGCTGAATAAAGTTGAGGCCTTAGATTTTTGAGTTCCTGAAATAAACATTAAACAAGGATTAAAATCGATTAGCAATGCAACAATTAGTTATTATTTAACATCAAAAAACACATTGTACCACTAAAGCAAGAAAACTTACCAGAAGACATGTCAAAGCATCTGCCTTGATTATGTGAATAGAAGGACTAAATGCAAGAAACAGTAACATACTTTCACTTATTTGTGTATCATAGCATCCTACCTTCATTTCTTCCTAGTAAATCTTTGTACGTTCAATTTTTATTATTAAGGCAGTGTAGATGGACATATGTACCCAATTATAGCTTTATACTTTTTTTTTCTTATTAGGACAATATAATTTGAAACTTTTACCCAATTATATTTATAACAGTGAAATCACTTTGTATTTGGATGGCATTGCTATAATGGGTAGATTATTCAGTGTACAATGCTATAATAGGAAAAAGTAGGATGGTATAATAAACAAACCAATAAACAAACATTGCTATTTGTTGCATTCAACTCTAATTCAAATTTCATTAATCCGAAAAACCAAATAAACTATTCTTCCTTCATCCCATAAAAATTGCAATGTTTGACCAAACACATAGGTTTTTTATAGTGTTTGGCTAGTTTTCAAAGGGGTAATACATCTTGGCAACCATAGCCAGTATGGATGTAGAGTTCTGCTAAACTAGTACAATTAGGTTGAAATCACAAATCTTCTTCTAACATAACATGGGACCCTATAAATTAAGAAGAATTTAAGTAATTTGATTAGGAAAATTAGGGATCACAATTTATTCTATCTTACCCTCGTTTCTGGTCTATTTTCTCTTCTTTATTTTCGTGTTTTATTCATGCTTTGTACAACATGTGAATTTAAGAATCTCAATATAAGATCCTAGCGACACCCCCAGATGTAAGAAATTATTGAATCATGTTATTATCAAGTATCAACTTTACTCAATTTGTACTTATTGTCATAAAGTTGGGTGCAGTTGGCAATTTTTCTAGAAAAGTTTAACATCTGCCACATCAATTTGTGAATTTAGAGATAAGCAATATTGATTCACAAAGTCAATGTGTACCTCTTACGTCATGCAATTCATTCACATAAGAGAGATCAAACAGTGAAAGTATCACAGAAAAGTCAACCATATCGCACAGATTTTCATAATTAACATATATAACTATACCAAAAAGTTAGATCTGATGTGAAATAAAAACGGAAATTCAAACTAAAATTGAAAATTAAAACCTGAAGGGCAGTAACGAAGCTAATGCTTTGCTCCATGGACGGCTCACGGAAGGTCATTGATTGATTTGATTGTTCAACTTCCATAGCTCCCTCTCTCGCTGAATCACGAACTTAGAAATACAAATTTGGGTGAAATTTCAAGAACTGATCATTTGAATTCCAGCAAAAGAACCCTAGCATTGATCGCAAAATGCAAATTTAAGAAATGAATAAGCGAAATTTTGCTATTTTGGAATAACTTTTCAGTTAGCCGGTTTGGGGAGCATCAAATGCTTGTTGTCTGGATTAGATTTGGAAGTAATAAAGGGATTTGGTGAAGAAAGAATATATTATAGGGGAAAGATGTGAGAGAGAAAAGCTGTTTTGTTGAGCAGAAGCAAAGCCACATGAAAGAGTTGGTTGGAAGTGAAAATGACAATTGGACTGTAAAAAAACCTCGAAAGAATTATGTAACTAATATTTTACTTTGAAAAAATAGAATGTCACATAAATGAGTAATATATTCTTAGAATTAATGTTTTTTTGGGTTTATATGTATAGAATATGTGTTTTTAGAAGTATAAGTGTATAACAGACAACATGTTAATTTAGTATGTTTTTCAAGTTAAAATTGAATGAAGGTTTCTTTTGTATGTAATTTGCATTTGCAACATGTTAATTTGGTTTTTTGGTAGATGTTAAAGGATAGAATAGAATATCAAAACAGTTTGTTATAGCAAAATACATGAAGTTAAGGATAGATAATGTTTATAAATCTGAAAAACATTATTTCATCGACTTCTAAGTTGTTTCTAAAATCAAATAATTTTACCTTTAACTAACAAGGGACTTGCAACAAATCCATACAAAGAAGGATTTCCTCTGCTTAGAATCATTCATAGATACACCTGATCTCCGTAATCATATTGAACATATTATATCTATACCGTTCTTAATCAAAATTAACTTGAAGTCCATGTTGAATGACTTTTAACGAGTTGGTAAATGTTGGTTGCTTTTAAACTCAAGCATACGTGACCAATTATAGAACATTCAAATTTGTTGTGTTATGTTCATCGTCAATTTTTACTATAGCTAACATCAAAGACAAATTTATATGGACATTAGGTGTGACAATGGACACATCTTATTTTCAGAATACTTTTTTATTAGCTTCGTTGAGAGATTTATTTCATATAAGATGGGTGTCGAAACTTTTCATGAATCAAAAGTTATGGTTGTTTGAAGTTGGAACTGTTTCCGCCCTTTTTATCTTGTCTTGTTTATCCATGAAGAACTTCGTTGAGTCCTCGATATGCTCCGAATTAAAATCCGTTTGAATTAAATCAATAAAGCATATTTAAAGAAAAAAACTCAAATTTAAAAAGATGGGTTAACTACTTCTATTAAAAAGATGGGTTAACTACTTCTAAGCTATTCTATATAACATATTGATTAACTACTTGCATGACTACACAATTTATATATTTTCGATAATAGATTTTTTTATTTTGATCAGCAAAATTTTATTAAAAGTTGGTTGGGCTGTGATTGAGCCTTGTTCGGTTGGGCCATGTTGCGATATCTGGCTTGCCCATTCCAAGTTTCGATCATAGATATGCATGCAACTTCAAAAGTTCAACAATCACTTTAATAACGTAAATACGACATTAATTGTTTATATGGCTTTATGTGTGCAAGTAATTATTTCAAGCATTTAATTTTTTCCGTTGCACGACTAATCACTTTAATGAAGTAAATACGATATTAATGATGTAAATTGATTAACTACTTGCACAACTACTCAAAATGGTTAAATTTTATCTTAATGTGTTTCGAGAACACATACCAGATTTAACAACTTAAGATCATTAGAAACTTGACAAAAATATTGGTCGAAACAAACAAGCATACAATATATCCAATAATATATCTTTTATTAAAATTAGCTCTTAATTTCTTCTGTTGCAATATTAACCTTGGGGCTTGCATTTTCAATGATGAAGTTAATAAATAACGATTTGCACAATAAGATGAAGGGTCAATATGTAAGAACCCGCGAAAAAAAAGTCAAAAAGGGTAAAACGGTCATTTGTCACGTTGTACGACTATTATGTGTAATAATATGTATTTGTACAATAATAAAGTGAGAAATAAAAGTTTATGTGAAATTTGGAGTTTTGACGCGTGAATAGTGAAATTTAACCAAAAAGGGCAAATTGGTCATTTGACATGAAAAATGACCAAAATGTCAAGAAAATGTCAAGTTAGAACATTCTTTGCAAGATTTATGGTTTTAGGGTCATTTTGGAAAGAATTGGAAGTTTAGGGACCTAATTGTAAGGTTTTTATATAAACTAAATATATATAGTAAATGTTAGTTATTTCCTTTATTATGCAAGGAAAATTCAGAGAGTTCTAGAGGGCACGAGAAGCAGCAAGAGAGAGCAAGGAAGAAGAAGAGATCAAAGGAATTTTCAAGGAAAATCAAGAGAGGAATTGGAATTAGTGATTCCATTGTTGAAAGAGGTAAGATTTCATTTTCTTTAACCTAGTTCTTGGGTGTTCTTGAATTGGGTTGAGTAGAAACTGAAATTGCAGCTATAATTCATGTGGGTTAAGTAGCTAATGCTTCTAATAAGCCATTAGTTAAGAATTTAACCCATAAACATGAAAGTAGGATGCTATAATTGAGAATTTTCAAGTTTAGCCAAGAACGTTAATTTCTGTAATTGAGCTATTGAGGTGTTTTTAATAGCTTAAAACATGTTATTAGTCAAGGGTTTTAGTCCTAGAACAAACCCCATACGATTAAGTACCGAAATAAGTGCTTAATGGGTGAAAACTGCGTGCTACAGTGCACAAATCGCGACTGAACAGGCTGCTGCCCAGGCGCCAGGCGCAGTGCGCCCAGGACCAGGGCGGGGTGCGCCCAGGCGCAGTGCGCCCCTAGCCAGGCGCAGTGCGCCTTCAGTCAGGGGCTGGGCAGGGACCAAAAATGTTAAAATTCTCAAATAACTCAAACGCTAGAAACTATAGCTAGACACGTCCGATTGACCTGAAATTTCAGACATAACCTTAACATGGTATAAGAATATGTCGGGAATGGTCAAATCCGTAATTCGACCTTGCGGAAAAGTTACTGTAGCGGCAGAGGCTAAAATCACTATTCATGCTCATGATTTTTAGAATTTGAGCTAGACTTGTCCAATTAACTCCAAATTTGAAACACAAGTCTAATATAGTATAAGATTTCATGGAAAAGAGTCGGAACTGAAATACGACCCCTCGGGGGTACTGTAGCAGTATACGCGTATTTCAGAGAAACCGTAAAATGAGTTTATTAATGGTTATACATTTGTTATAACCTAGAATTGAGACGTATGAGACCTTAGCACTGTAGAGTCAGTCATAGTATGAATTTATTGAGTATTTATATATATAATACATGTATAGGTGGTGCTTCAAACGTGGTCGAGCACGGAAAAGGGAAAGGAATACGAGAAGAGTAGAGACTTGTAGCAACATCAAGGTGAGTTTTATGAGGATTTTCTAGTACATAGCAAAAATGTTATTTTCAGAAAAGTATGATTTCCAATGTTTATAAATACTAAAGTTTGGAAAATAATTTTGAAAGAAGCTCTATACAAGGGCTTAGTATTTTGAGTAGATTTTTAAAGTACAATTTGCAATGTATTTTGAAAGAAGTTCCTTGTAGGAACTAAGATGTCAAAAGTAGTCTGATAATATTTTTGATAAAGAGTTACAAAGTTTATGAGTTTTAGTTTATTACAAATTGTGTCCCATTTTGACCAATTTGAGATGAAATGAAGTAAGAATTAAAGACGTATGAGCCAGTTGTCCGGACTAGGATCACCCACATAATTGGGAGATCAGAAGACACTACTGGGATGGTACCTCCCGTCGCGAAGTAGTTGTCTAGCTTAGCATACCCTTGTGCTTGAATTTGTTCCAAGTCACGAAGGGGAGACAGAATGAGCAAACCGAGTGGGCAGATCTGTTCTGTCCCGCGAGGGGAGCTAGTTGAATGAATTAATTAACTTAATTCATAAGTTTCAGTTGGTCATGAGAAATGAGAAAGAAAAGCAGTTTTAAGAAAGAAAGTCTTTTTAAAGTTTGAAAGTAAAGAAGAAAAAGTCATTTTGAGATTCATGAAATAAATCAATTTTAGCAATGTACTTTTGAATATTTCAAGTTTTGAATAGAAAAGTTTTGGGTCTAAACCCATATTACTCACGAGACTTTATGTCTCACGTATACTATGTTTTTGAAATGCTATGTACTTAGGTGAACGGAGCGAAGAGTTGAAGTTGGGACCGATTAATACAATGTAAGTTTAAATTATGGTTGTTGGTATTGAGTCTGTAATACCCCTCGAGTTTCAGTTTGTAAAATAAAATAAAAATTTAAGTGGCTATTATGTAGTCACGAGTTGTAATATATGTTTGTAAGATAAACTGTATTTGTATTTAAATATGGTAAAAGAAAAGGGGTGTTACAGTTTTGGTATCAGAGCCATAGTTTAAGCGAATTAGGTTGGACTACCATCCTAGGCTTAAACTAGCAAGAGTAGTAGTAGATTGCCTTAGTAATATAGAAGGCGTAGATTGAGTATGACTGTTATAAAATGCAGTCAAGATAAGGAGATAACATGCTATCGCTTACGAAAATACTATATAGAATTGCGTATTAAACAGATAATTTGTTTATCTATATAGCAATGGAAGGCAGACGACAAGCTGACAGGGGTGAAGGCAGTCACACTTCCTCAAGAGGAAGTGAACCATATGTTCTTCGAAACGATGAAGCTGCGCCAAACCCACCACCACCACAACCTGTCACTATGGAGGCAATTCAGTTGCTAATCAGTAATCTACGAACTGAACTGAGGCAAGATGTGAACAACATAATCGATAACCGAATGGGTGAACGTATTGCCCAATCATCACAAGAAGTCTCTAAGAAGACGACTGAGGAAGCAACTAGTGGAGGTGACAAGAAGGAAGAAAAGGGCTGTTCTTTTAAGTCCTTTATGGCTTGCAAACCGCCCGAGTACCATGGCAGTTTTGAGCCTAAAGTGACAATGCGATGGGTCCGAGAGATTGAACAAGTGATGCAAGCAAGCAAATGTGCAGAAAAAGACCAGGTCAACTATGCCTCCCGGCAGTTGAAGGATGACGCTTTGGTGTGGTGGAACACCAAATACGAAAGTTTGGGAAAAGATGTGGTATACGGTTGGTCATGGGCAGAGTTTATCACGTGTCTCAAAGATAAGTTCTGTCCCACGCGCGATATGGAGAAAATGAATGAAGATTTCCTAACGATAAAGAAAGGAGATATGACGGTGGATGAGTATACAAAGAAGTTTTGCGACATGTTACCTTTTGTGGGGGAATCCTATCCTACTGAGCGGTCCCGAATTAACCGCTATGTCCGGGGTTTGCCGTGGAACTATGAGTTAGAAGTGAAGAAAGCCGAAACACTAGATGGGGCGATCAATGCTGCCCGAACCGTGGAAGATATTGGAAAACGAAGGAAGGAAGAAGGACCTGGTTTTGGTGATAAGAGGAAGATAGTTAGTAGTATCAGTGGGAACCTAAAGAAGAAAGGGAAAATGAGTACAAGTCAGAGCCGACAAGGAAGTGTGAAGAAATGCGAGAAATGTGGAAAAGAACACGGTGGCGAGTGCCGAGCGGGATCAAATGCCTGCTTTAATTGTGGAGGATTCGGTCATAAAGCAAAAGATTGTAAAGCCAAAAAAGCCAGCGAAGTAGAGTGCTTCTCATGCCATCAGATGGGACACTACAGTTTCAACTGCCCAAATAAGGGAGGAGAAACTATGGTGTCAACAGCCCAGAAGAAGACCGAACCCCAGAAGGTGAAGACTCGAGCTTTTCAGATCACCAGGGAGGAAGCAAAGGAGACTCACGATGTGGTCTCAGGTATTCTATTAATCAACTCGACACCTGCATATGTCTTGTTTGATTCCGGGTCTACATATTCATTTGTGTCCCATGGATTTGGAGCTAGATTAAAAGTCCCATTAGAATTGTTAGATCTAGTTTTTGAGGTAGAAGTGGCAGACGGGAAATATGTGGAAGTTCAGCATATGTACCGAGACTGTGAACTCGACATCAACGGCAAGAAGTTTCGACTCAATCTCCTTCCTATTGGAATTAAGTCCTTTGATGTAATAATTGGAATGGATTGGCTCGGTGCAAATGATGCGAAGATAGCTTGTGGACAGAAGAGGGTATCCGTTAAAACCCTAGGAGCCAAAGTGTACGTATATGGAGAAAGAAGAACGCACGTGCCAAGTATCATCAGTGTAGCTAAAGCTCGAAGATGTATAAGGAAGGGATGTGTATCTTTCCTGGCCTATGTGATGACTGAAGACAAAGTGAAACAGACATACAAAGACATAGAAGTAGTGAAAGAGTTCCCAGAAGTTTTTCCAGATGAATTACCAGGCTTGCCACCAGAAAGGCAGGTTGAATTCAGAATAGATCTTGTTCCAGGAGCTTCCCCAATAGCACGAGCACCGTACCGGCTAGCACCAACAGAGATGAGGGAATTAATGTCCCAGTTGCAGGAGTTACTAGATAAAGGCTTCATCAGGCCTAGTTCTTCTCCGTGGGGTGCTCCAGTTCTGTTTGTGAAGAAGAAAGATGGGTCAATGCGAATGTGCATTGATTATAGAGAGTTGAATAAGATTACTATCAAGAACCGTTACCCGTTGCCCAGAATAGATGATCTATTTGACCAGTTGCAAGGAGCAGATTATTTCTCAAAAATTGATTTGAGATCTGGGTATCATCAAGTCAGGGTAAAAGAAAGTGATGTAGAGAAGACGGTGTTTCGTACACGATACGGGCATTACGAGTTTCTAGTAATGCCATTTGGTCTTACGAATGCACCAGCGATCTTTATGGACTTAATGAATCGGGTCTGTAAACCATTCCTAGACCGGTTTGTTATAGTGTTCATAGATGACATTTTGATCTACTCAAAGAATAAAGAAGAGCATGCGAGTCATCTACGGTTAGTACTTGAAACTTTGCAGCGGGAACAGCTATATGCAAAGTTCTCTAAGTGCGAGTTCTGGATGAGAGAGGTGCAGTTCCTTGGACATGTTGTTTCTATCCAAGGTATAAAAGTTGATCCAACGAAAGTTGAAGCAGTGATGAAATGGGAACCTCCTAAGACGCCAACAGAAGTTAGAAGTTTTCTCGGTCTTGCCGGGTATTACAGGAGATTTATTCAAGATTTCTCCCGTATAGCAGTGCCACTTACACGACTAACTCGGAAGGAAGAAAAATTTAGCTGGCAAGAAGAACAAGAAAGAGCTTTCGCTACATTAAAAGAGAAGCTATGTAATGCGCCTGTCCTTACATTGCCAGATGGGACAGAAGACTTTGAAGTGTACAGCGATGCCTCGCATCGGGGTCTTGGCTGTGTGTTGATGCAAAGAGGGAAGGTTATAGCATACGCTTCCAGACAGTTGAAAGATCCAGAGAAAAAGTACACAACTCATGATCTAGAGCTTGCAGCGATCGTGTTTGCCTTGAAGATTTGGAGACATTACTTGTATGGTACAAAGTGCAAACTGTTCACGGATCACAAGAGTTTACAGTATGTGTTCACTCAAAAAGAGTTGAACATGAGACAGAGTAGATGGCTAGAGTTGATCAGTGATTATGATTGCGAAATTGTGTACCATCCGGGTAAAGCGAATGTAGTAGCAGATGCACTGAGTAGAAAAGTTCCTGAGAAAAGAATCAAAGCAAGATCAATGCGAATAGAACTGGTGTCCAACATAATAGAACAGATTAAAGCAGCTCAGCAGAAAGTGGAAGAAAGTGGAGACTTAAAAGAAGAAAAGCTGGGAAAAGACATACAGTTTGAAACCAATAGTCAAGGCTTGAAGACCTTCAGAAACCGTATTTGGATACCGAAGACAGGAGGATTGAGAAAGCTGATTCTAGAAGAGTCGCATAAGTCAAAGTATTCCATTCATCCTCGGAGTACCAAGACTTATCAAGATTTGAAAAGACAGTATTGGTGGCCTGGAATGAAGAAGAGGATAGCTAAGTACATCTCCAAGTGTGTTATTTGTGCACAAGTCAAGGCGGAACATCAGGTCCCGCATGGAGATGCTCAGTCATTGCATATTCCAGCTGGAAAGTGGGAAGATATAACCATGGACTTGGTTGTCGGGCTACCACGAACGAGAAGAGGTCATGATAGTATATGGGTCATAGTGGACCGGTTGACCAAGAGTGCACTGTTTCTAGCCATAAAAGAAACTACTCCATTGGAGCAGTTAGCCCAGTTGTATTCAGATGAAGTGTTAAGAAGATATGGTGCACCGTTGTCTATCGTGTCAGACAGAGACCCCAGATTTACCTCTAACTTTTGGAGAGCTTTACAAGATAAAATGGGGATAAGAATTCAGCTAAGTACAGCGTATCACCCACAAACAGATGGTCAGAGTGAACGAACGATCCAAACATTAGAAGATATGCTACGATCATGCGTGATGGAATTTGGAGGTAGTTGGGATGAACATCTGCCATTAGTGGAGTTTGCATACAACAACAGCTACCATTCCAGCATCAAAATGCCACCCTTTGAAGCATTGTATGGTAGAAAGTGTAGAACTCCTTTATGCTGGTTGGAAGCGGGTGAGACTAAGCTTACAGGACCAGAGATTGTTAGAGTAACTAATGAGAAGATTGGAGTAATTCAATCCAACATGAAAGCAGCACAAGATCGACAAAAGAGTTACTCAAATTTAAAGAAGAGACCGTATGACTTGCAAGAAGGAGACTTGGTGATGATAAAAGTGTCGCCATGGAAAGGAGTGGTCAGATTTGGCAAGAGAGGAAAGCTGAGTCCAAGGTACATTGGACCTTTTAGAATCCTAAAGAGAGTTGGCTTACAAGCATTCAAGATAGAGTTACCACCCGAACTTAGTGGAATACATGATACCTTTCATGTATGCTACTTGAAGAAGTATTTTGGCAAAGAAGAGTTAGTAATACCCTATACCGATCTGAGGGTGGAGACTCCTAGTAAAATAATCGAAGAACCCGAAGCGATCCTAGAAATGCAGACTAAGAAGCTGAGGAACAAGGAGATTGACCTTGTACTCGTCAAGTGGAAGCATCCCTTAGGGTCAAACTTGACTTGGGAAACGTTAGCCGAAATGAAGAGAAGATATCCAAATTTCACGGATTACGAAAAGATTCCGAGGACGGAATCCGCTTAAGGAGGGGTGACTGTAAGAACCCGCGAAAAAAAAGTCAAAAAGGGTAAAACGGTCATTTGTCACGTTGTACGACTATTATGTGTAATAATATGTATTTGTACAATAATAAAGTGAGAAATAAAAGTTTATGTGAAATTTGGAGTTTTGACGCGTGAATAGTGAAATTTAACCAAAAAGGGCAAATTGGTCATTTGACATGAAAAATGACCAAAATGTCAAGAAAATGTCAAGTTAGAACATTCTTTGCAAGATTTATGGTTTTAGGGTCATTTTGGAAAGAATTGGAAGTTTAGGGACCTAATTGTAAGGTTTTTATATAAACTAAATATATATAGTAAATGTTAGTTATTTCCTTTATTATGCAAGGAAAATTCAGAGAGTTCTAGAGGGCACGAGAAGCAGCAAGAGAGAGCAAGGAAGAAGAAGAGATCAAAGGAATTTTCAAGGAAAATCAAGAGAGGAATTGGAATTAGTGATTCCATTGTTGAAAGAGGTAAGATTTCATTTTCTTTAACCTAGTTCTTGGGTGTTCTTGAATTGGGTTGAGTAGAAACTGAAATTGCAGCTATAATTCATGTGGGTTAAGTAGCTAATGCTTCTAATAAGCCATTAGTTAAGAATTTAACCCATAAACATGAAAGTAGGATGCTATAATTGAGAATTTTCAAGTTTAGCCAAGAACGTTAATTTCTGTAATTGAGCTATTGAGGTGTTTTTAATAGCTTAAAACATGTTATTAGTCAAGGGTTTTAGTCCTAGAACAAACCCCATACGATTAAGTACCGAAATAAGTGCTTAATGGGTGAAAACTGCGTGCTACAGTGCACAAATCGCGACTGAACAGGCTGCTGCCCAGGCGCCAGGCGCAGTGCGCCCAGGACCAGGGCGGGGTGCGCCCAGGCGCAGTGCGCCCCTAGCCAGGCGCAGTGCGCCTTCAGTCAGGGGCTGGGCAGGGACCAAAAATGTTAAAATTCTCAAATAACTCAAACGCTAGAAACTATAGCTAGACACGTCCGATTGACCTGAAATTTCAGACATAACCTTAACATGGTATAAGAATATGTCGGGAATGGTCAAATCCGTAATTCGACCTTGCGGAAAAGTTACTGTAGCGGCAGAGGCTAAAATCACTATTCATGCTCATGATTTTTAGAATTTGAGCTAGACTTGTCCAATTAACTCCAAATTTGAAACACAAGTCTAATATAGTATAAGATTTCATGGAAAAGAGTCGGAACTGAAATACGACCCCTCGGGGTTACTGTAGCAGTATACGCGTATTTCAGAGAAACCGTAAAATGAGTTTATTAATGGTTATACATTTGTTATAACCTAGAATTGAGACGTATGAGACCTTAGCACTGTAGAGTCAGTCATAGTATGAATTTATTGAGTATTTATATATATAATACATGTATAGGTGGTGCTTCAAACGTGGTCGAGCACGGAAAAGGGAAAGGAATACGAGAAGAGTAGAGACTTGTAGCAACATCAAGGTGAGTTTTATGAGGATTTTCTAGTACATAGCAAAAATGTTATTTTCAGAAAAGTATGATTTCCAATGTTTATAAATACTAAAGTTTGGAAAATAATTTTGAAAGAAGCTCTATACAAGGGCTTAGTATTTTGAGTAGATTTTTAAAGTACAATTTGCAATGTATTTTGAAAGAAGTTCCTTGTAGGAACTAAGATGTCAAAAGTAGTCTGATAATATTTTTGATAAAGAGTTACAAAGTTTATGAGTTTTAGTTTATTACAAATTGTGTCCCATTTTGACCAATTTGAGATGAAATGAAGTAAGAATTAAAGACGTATGAGCCAGTTGTCCGGACTAGGATCACCCACATAATTGGGAGATCAGAAGACACTACTGGGATGGTACCTCCCGTCGCGAAGTAGTTGTCTAGCTTAGCATACCCTTGTGCTTGAATTTGTTCCAAGTCACGAAGGGGAGACAGAATGAGCAAACCGAGTGGGCAGATCTGTTCTGTCCCGCGAGGGGAGCTAGTTGAATGAATTAATTAACTTAATTCATAAGTTTCAGTTGGTCACGAGAAATGAGAAAGAAAAGCAGTTTTAAGAAAGAAAGTCTTTTTAAAGTTTGAAAGTAAAGAAGAAAAAGTCATTTTGAGATTCATGAAATAAATCAATTTTAGCAATGTACTTTTGAATATTTCAAGTTTTGAATAGAAAAGTTTTGGGTCTAAACCCATATTACTCACGAGACTTTATGTCTCACGTATACTATGTTTTTGAAATGCTATGTACTTAGGTGAACGGAGCGAAGAGTTGAAGTTGGGACCGATTAATACAATGTAAGTTTAAATTATGGTTGTTGGTATTGAGTCTGTAATACCCCTCGAGTTTCAGTTTGTAAAATAAAATAAAAATTTAAGTGGCTATTATGTAGTCACGAGTTGTAATATATGTTTGTAAGATAAACTGTATTTGTATTTAAATATGGTAAAAGAAAAGGGGTGTTACACAATATATGAATGACTCTCTATTGTGATGAATTGAGAAAGATGTGCTAAAATGTATTAGCAACGTTACACTTGAAGATTCTTTTTTAAAATATAAAAACTTGTTGCGAACAATTTTAAGACATAACTAGTATTTTCTAAATTATGTTTGGTCTTTAATATCAGAACTATACTCGCCTTAGATAGTCTTATTGACAACTCGACATGATAACCAAACTCTTTTAACGGGATTATTACACCTCAAACTATACTCCCTTCATTTTTTTAACATTTTGACAAAAAAAATTCAAAAAAAAAAACTGAATATATACCAAAATTCATAATTTTTTGTATTTTATAAATAGACATTTGTATCTATGATTACAGGACATCTGAATGCACAATGTAAATCTGAACTGCAGAAATATGAATATGAGTAATTTACTTAGAATTTTTTTACTATTACAACGTTTTATACATTTATAATGAATTTGGTAAGATTCACAAGTGAATTGAATCATGTTCACACGAAAATTTACTTAAATTCAAATGTCAATATCATATCTTATTGAGAATGTCAACAATGACTGACAGTGAAATTCACATCTGAATCTCAACTAGCTGAAATTTCAAAAAAAAATTGTTTTGTATATCAATATTGATATCTATTTGTAGATGACAAAAAATTATAAATTTTTATATATTCGGGTTTTTTTCGATAAAAAATAAGGCCTAAAAACAAAAAAAAAAACAAAAAAGATTAAATGGTTTTTTTATAATCCGGTAGGTTGAATAATCGTGTGGATGTGATTAATCTTTTGATACCATGGTTTAAATTAGTTCATTATTGAACTTTTTCTATATATTCCACTGTTTCGAAAAAAACATATGCCCGTCCCAACCCCATAATACCATTACTATCGAAAATGTCATATAGTAAAATTTCTTAGGGGTTTTTAATATTTGCATATTGAGTAAGAGCTGACTGCGTCAGTGTCTGACCAGTCAGACTTATCCTGAAATTGACCGGATAAACAATAAATTTTAAGGTTTAAGACCGAATTAAAAGTAAATTTAGGGGTTATCAAACAGTCTAATTCAGATACATATGTCTGTCCCAACCCCATAATACCATTACTATCGAAAATGTCATATAGTAAAATTTCTTAAGAGGTTTTTAATATTTGCAAATTGAGTAAGAGTTGACTACGTCAGTGTTATCCTGAAATTGACTAGATAAACAATAAATTTTAAGGTTTAAGACCGAATCAAAGGTAAATTTAGGGGTTATTAAACAGTCTAACTCGGAAACATAACATCTTAATGGACCCGTAAGAGACAAATCAAACAGCTTCTTAGGCTTGTTGCGTCTGTACGTGTGTAACAATCTAAACAACAAAAACCAACATCAAAACAACACTAAGAGGGAAGAAAACATAATGGTAGATTATAATCAAAATACAAAATCTATAAATAAACATAATAAATCCATAATCAGTATTACAAATACAAAAACCGCAGAAATACGCTCAAAACCTCATACACGAAAAGTACTCGAGACAAATACTGCGATAGAAAATAAGAGCGAGTCAATCTCAATAAAAAAAACAGACTCAACCATGAGTATTGAAAGCTTCCCAAACTAAATTCTGTGGGGCCGGGTTTGCCAGGTCACGCGCCTGTAAAGCCGCAGTCCTAAGCGTCTTAAGAGTCGTCACATTGGCTTCAAAGAAGGTCAAACTCGTATACGGCAAATTATGTTTCTTGCAAAGCTCCCTAACAATTGGAGAAATCGATCTCAAATGACACCTAGGCAACCTCGGAAACAAATGATGTTCCAACTGAAACTGCAACCCACCAAAAAACCAATCCATGTAAGACGAACACGAAATATCAATGGTCCCACTCGTTTGTTTCTCAAACCAATCGTTTCCTTTTGGCGGGCCCACGTACACATCAGCCGCGAAATGGTTCAATGTAAACTGAACATGTTGGATTCCAGTCACACAAAAGCTAACCAAAACAAACGCCACGCGTTCCGGCCAATTCGGGAGACACGAAACAAGAAGCGGAAACCAAGTCCAGAACACGAGAGTCCCGATAATGTTGTAAGCGCGGTCCGGGATTCTTCTTTTTGAGATTAATAATAGTAATGTTTGTAAATAAAGGTTGACACGTGCCACGCACATGATCGGGTAATAGGTGTAATGTTGGTAGGAGATGAAAAAGCGTGCGAGGTTATCAAACGTTAATTTACGGCCGTAGAAAACGGAAGTTATCGATTGGAATAGTTTGTCGGAGACGGCTAACATTGGGAGATGTTGGAGGTCGGGATCGTAATCGAGGGAATTACACGCGATGTGGTGCGCGTTATGTGTCCATTTCCACCACGCGATGCTGATTCCGGTGATGCAATTCCCGATGAAGATTCCGGCGAACTTATTCCACCCGCGGGTCGACATCATTTGGTAGTGTCCAGCGTCGTGTCCTAAATACGCGATTTGCATCCAAGCTAATCCCAATAATGCCCCCGCAAGCATGTGGATTGTTACACTTGTGGAACATAGAACACCGTATACGGTAGCGGAAAGAAGTAGGGACACAAAGCAAAGAGAGTAGATGACACCGTGTCCTTTTTTATCAAACATTCCGGCTTTTGAAAACTCGGAGGCGAGTTTTCGGTATTCTTTTGAGATATCGGAAACTTGGTAGTCTTTTAGGTGGTAACCCGTGAAGAGGTTTTGAAGGTGTTGCCATGCGGACCCCGGGTGGAAAGCGATGAAGGCGTCGGTCACGTCCTGACCGGCGAGATTTAAGAGGGGGATATCGCCGCCCGGATGGATTTTGGCCCATTCGGTCACGTTGTAGACCCTGCCCTGGATTGAGATCCATAGGTCGTTTGGTTTGTTGTGCTTTTGTAACTCTTCGGATGTTATGTATTTCTTTCCATCGGTCGTTGAGTCCAAAACTGCATACGGAAAGTTACATGTCAGATACAGCATATATAATAAATGAAGGGAAAGTTACGGAAAATAGCAACCTACTTTCCCTTTTTAACGAGATAAATTATACTTCGGTTTTTACCTATTATAGCAGCATACTTACGGTTTTTACCAAAAACATCTTTTAACCTTAACAACCGTAGCTGATTATCGTTTGAATTTTTTTCAACTTTTTTGCTTATGTGGCAATATTTAGAGATTTTACAAACGTTTACCACATCATCATTGGTTGGACTTGGATGCCACATAAGCAAACAAGCTGAAAAAAATTCAAACGATTACCAGTTGTCGTTTCTTCATGTTCAAAATTGATGTTTTTGGTGGAATATCGTGAGTACGTTGCTATTATGGGTAAACACTAAAATAGATTGTTTATTATTAGTAAAATTCAAGAATAAGACAAAATAATGTTATGGGTTGAACCCAACTAGTTGCAGGTAATGGTAGAGGAAATGTGAATGACAAAACACATATTTATTATTTTACATGATTTATTAACAATAAAGCTGAAAGAGGTGTGAAGCATGTTCAAGATTAAGCATTAGAGGTCCCACTTTTGACTTAATTAAAGGCAAAACAAAATTATTAATTTTTGCACCGAAAAATGGACATAGGCATTAATGTATTATACTTGAAAAAGACGGGCAACAGTAGGGATATTTGAATATTTAATGATGGGGCTAAATGACATTTAATTAAATAGTTTAGCAGGCCCACCGGTGATAAATCGGAATTATAAAATAGCGAGATAATTAGAAGGTAGTGTAACAACTAGGACCCACAAGTTTTAAGAGAGTTTTCTATGGACTAGATATTTGCCTAAACTAGTTAACTTCCTTGGGTTACCAAATTCTCCAAAAGTAGATGCATGAAAAGGACAAAAAAAAGAAAGAAAATAGTGAGATGATCTAACAAATCTACATCATATTTGGTTTACATCTTATCTGGTTTTTCAAGAAATGGTAACCTTAGTGCTTAAGATTTGGTTTTTTTTTTCCCTAAGGTGGCCAATTTATTGGTGTATGCTACTCTAAAATTGATACTTAATCTAGTAAAAACTTAAATCAACCAACCCCACAAACACATGTTGTAGGTAATGGAGTTGGGACCATCTGCCCGCTTTCCACCGTTACACTTACACATACTTATACCCACTATGTAAGGATACTGGGTACAACATAATTATTAAAGAGGTTAGAAGATGAACACATTAAGGAAGCTTAGCATCAAATAGGCTATCAACACGATTATAGTATTATATACTATTCAATCCAATAATAAATAAAAAGAGCAAGGGAATAAATAAAGGTTGTGTTCTTGTTTTAAATTGAGAAAGGGGGTGATTTGGAAAAAAATAAAATATAATACTCAAATAAAGTCTCTCCTTAAAACTGAAATCTTTAGCCGTATATCAGGGTTACTATTCCTATGAAATCAGATCGGACGCCAAGAGAATATGAACTTGATCTTTTAGAAGTAGAAGGGTCAGATTTGATTCATGGTCGGATCCAGCCAAACACTGGAATTCGTTTGGAACATACATAATCAACAATGAATCATAGCTTTTCATCTAATTTCACTGTGCATATAACACATAAACTAAATCTAACAAAGGGATTTAGCGTTACGCACTCATAAACTGAATAAACATCATAAAATAAAATTAAAAAAACAAATAAAATCAGAAGCAAAGACCGGACTTGAAAGACGGCAATAGACCGATTGGCACGATAAAAAACGTCAAACCACTTACGAACCGAGTAAACGCCACAAAATCAAGAGAAAACAGATGAAATTCAGAAAAACGAATTTTGGAAACAGAGACCAGCGTTCAACCCCACCAATGGTCATCAGAACGATTCAAACAATCAAAAACATCAAATCAACAAACGATTCAACATCATCCACATACAAACCTGAGAAACGACAGGAAATCATAACAAACCTTTTAATACTTCGAAAATGTGGATCGGAAAAAAAAACCAAACCTTCAACCACAACGACAGATCGACTCGATCAATTAATAAACAAATAGATTCAGCCACATCCACTTACAAACCGATTAAACATCACGAAATAAAAATTAAAACAAATAATATAAAATTTCGAAAATGTGAATCGGAAATAAACACCAAGCCTTAAACCGCACCAACAGAACGACTCAAACAATCAAAAAACAAACGGATTGAACCCGATGAAACATCATTAAATCATTATCAAGAAAATCTCAAAAATGTGAACCGGAAATAATAACTAACCTTCAACGACAGCAACGGAAGGAGAAACCATCGTTGAATCTTCACACATCGACACGAATCCACCTCCAACAGCTTCACCACCGATGATTTATATTAAATTAACAAATATAAAACACAATGTGCAGCGATGCAACCCGGAGAGAGAAATTGATACGAATATGTTTCTGTATTTTGAACCCTAACAGCGCAAAATGGCAAATACTATATTACTAAGGAACAAGGAATGCTGTGGTGAGAAAAGATCAACGGCTGAGATCGAATTGAGCGTGGAAAATATCTTCGATGAGCTCAACGCGTGATGTACCAGATAAGTCCCTCCGAGGTCATATATTTGGTACTATTACACACTTTGTTTTATGGACCACCACTCAAGGTTACTTCTTGTTGATGGTATTTACAAGGGGTTCAAAACGACTACCACCAACTCAAGTGAGAATAAATATGTTAAAGCAACTTTCTATATGAGTTTTTTCATTTGAACTTTATTTTTATTATGGACCGACTTCGTAATTGAATTAGTTGGTTAGATTATAAACTTTATTATTTTGATGATAAAATTATTATTGGAGATTTGACAAATGATTACACCGTTCTATTGAGTACATGGTGGTTTATGGAGGTCTTTTCTTTGGAGACAACCAATGGTGACATGCTTCTTTTCCCATTAAGTTTGGTGATAAACACTAGAGTGGCTTCCTCCTATGCTTGTGTGGTCTCTAGGGCGCCAATATTGCATGTTACAAAACCACATCTTATGGGACAGTGACATATGTAGTATGGATTATGATTATGTTTGCGATTTGGTTTTGTTGGTTATTTTCAATAAATAAAACATAAACACGGAAGCTTAAACCTTAGATCTTTGTCTCGAATCTAGTTAAAATAAATAAATAAACGAATATCACATACCTGTTTTCATTGAGCTTTTCAGATTTGGTGTGTAGGGTTAGTTTTCCAGCTGATCTCAAAAGCTCCCTCTAAATCCCCCAGCAATATCCTCACGAATTTTAGTGTGTATTTCTGTATATTTGATTTGCTACTCGTCACGTGTTTATATAGATGGAGATATAACCGAATGTGAGAGATTTAAGGGATAGAGATGAGTTTGATTCAACCTGGAACTCAACCCACATGATAAACACTAGATAATGTTTATCTATTATTTAAAATCAGTCCATCAACAATTTCAAATAGCATTTTATATTAATCCGCATTTTAATGATAACACGATATACATCTGATTTAAGTGGTCCCAAAATATCTAATAATCTTCCACTGGACCACGAATATCTAAATGTATACATAACCATATAAGCATTTTAACGTATGTTATCATAACATTGGTACCCTTCAACAATCTCATCCATTAATCATAACTGTATAGGATCAAAGCGGTCTTTTATTACAATTTACGTAACTAAACTCATCAATGGTCACATATACATATACGACTAAACGACATAGATTAAACATAAATGTGTGGTTTTGAAATCAATTTTGATTTCCTACAAGTCCCTATTTAGTTTGAATTAAGATCAAACTTCAAATAAGTGCAAATAATTATAGAATAAACTGAATCCTGAATTCTGTACAGAAACAAAAACATAAAGCACCAAAATAACATGCAAAACTCCCACTAAAACAAAATATCATCAATCCTTATCACACCCATGTGTGTAATATGCTCGTGAATGACCTTGGGAGGTAATCCCTTCGTGAGCGGATCCGCTATAATGGAGTTTGTGTTGATGTGCTCTATTAAAATATTTTCATTTTGCACTATTTCTTTAACAACTAGAAACTTAATGTCAATGTGCTTTGACTTAGTAAAACTTTAGTCGTTGTTAGAATATAACATTGCTGAATTATTGTTACAATACAACTTTAGTGGTCTTTCAACATTACGCAGCCCCGTGACAAAATTCTGTAATCATATCCCGAGATTTGATGTCTCAAAGCATGCAACAAATTATGTCGCCATAATAGACGAAGTTACCAAAGGCTGCTTAAACCTCTTGCATAAAATAGCTCATCCGGCTACCAAGTAAATGTAGCCTGATGTCAATAGGTAACTATCATGGCATCAAGTAAAATTAAAATTAGAATACCCAATGATCTCCAAAATATCTGATTTTCTATATGTGAGCATATAGCCTTTTCCTGTATGATCATTTTGTTCTCAGTATCATCGTATAAAACCAGAAAGATATATTTACTCCTACTATACTTTTGATACACAAGTCATCTTTTGCATTTATCTCAAAACCAAACGAGATAATGATATGATGAAACTTGTGATACTATAGATGGGATCTCATAAGTTGAGCTTGTTGAGTTTGCTCATTATAAAAAGGAGATTGAATAACATTGTCGGTCTATGTTCATGAATTACTACTTAATTAGTAGGTACTTAAAATTCACACATAATCAGAAACAACAATATGAATCATGATAGATTCTTCCTCAATGACAATGTTTCTAACATTATTCCCCCCCCCCCCCCCCAAACTGAACATCCTCAAAGAACGTTGCTTTATCCAAATTGCATTGTTAAGATTCATGCAACAGAGAACTTACATAATGTTCTCATTACATTCCTTAAAGCCTTAAAGGTGATCCCGTGGAGAGCATAAATAACATTAATGTTGCAAATATTATGCCAGGATTCAAATTTGATATTTTGAGAACATAAATAACATATTTCTTCTTTATGCTCATTAATCCGTAAATTATAATCAATAAATTCAATTTATGACAACATCACAAGATATCGACATTAATATCAAGTCTTTGGACAGTAATATTAGTTTGCAACAGATATATTGTTTTAGTGATAAAACATTGACCATAAATCATATAATTCAATAAGTCCCTCTTTGGATTGACTTATTAATCACATGAAACCGAATAATCGGCATATGTTTATCACAACATATGTGTCTATCCGACCAAATATTAACCTACATTTGGGTCGATTAATACCCGCATTGACAAACACATAAACCGTAAAATTTAAATTCTTAGTAAATTAATTTTCACAAAAGAGATCGCTTTCACGATATATTAATGTCAATTAAACTACTTCGAAAATAAACAATGTCATAACTGAAATTTGTTAACAAACCTAAAAAAAATCTAAGTGTGTCGCAACCCGAATAATTTAATCGATGACACAATTTTAGTCCCATAGATATCAATACAAAGAACTTAATTAGCATAAACAGTAAAAAAAATCCATAGCCTATATTTTGGAACTAAAAACAAGTCCACGATTAAGAAAACGTCATTTTCAAGTTGGATAAAAAAGAACTAGAAAACGACAAAAATTTACCAATATAAACATTAGGTAAAACCGTAAAAGCTAACTAGCACCTTTAATTTATGTATATCTCTTTAATATGCCAAAAAGCAGAATAAATAAATTTATGTCTAAATTACCGAATGAACAAAAGGCATACAATCTTTTAATAATCATAAATGGAGATATCACTTCATATATACCAAAACTAGGCGATGTCCCGCGCGTTGCGCAGGTTAAAATTATATAACTAAAACTTTGTCATTGACATTAACTACGAATTATTAAATTTTATACTACATTGATATGTAAAATTGTAACCATTTTGAACAATACGATAAGATAAACATCTATTGCAATCTTATTACTCGATGGCCGCTACCCGCGCCTTGTGCTTTGTAATACCGTGTTATTAAATTTGAGAAATTTTGAGATAATCTTAGTGTGATTAAGATTAGTTAAGTTGATGTATGGGTTTGGGTGATTAGAAACCCATTTGGAAGAAGTTTGAGCCTTAAAAATGCCAAAAATGGCTTACACGGGTCGTGTAAATGTTACACGGGTCGTGTAACTCACGGTATTTTTGTGGTTGCTGGTTACTGTAGCATTACACAGGCGTGTTAAATTTTACACGGGCACTGTAGCATTACACGGCCGTGTTAAATATTACACGACCGTGTTACGCGTGCAGAGCCTTTTAAAGTGCAGAAAACCCATTTCGAGAAATAACATTTCATTTTCGATTTTGAGAGCTTCAAATGGCGATTTTGAGTGAAACGAAGCCTGGAGGTTCGTGGGGAAGCATATAGAAGCATGATTCTAACCCTGTAAACGTGTTCTTGCTTCCTAATTCGTCGAGGTGAGTATCTCTCGGTTTTGGGGGTTTTCAACCCTAGTTTTTAATCTTCATGATTTTGTTGTATATTGATATATATGTTGCTAGTAGGTTGTTAGTAGATACCTTTAGAGTAATTGGTGTGATTATTGTTGAGTTTCTACGGTTGAATGAGTAGAACCGTGGATTTGGGGGTTTCGGTAAATATAGAGTTGATATTTACCGTTTATACTCCTTTTTCCTCTTTCAATTACTACATCTTTTGAGTTAGATGTTGTTGAGATGATTGTGGATGTTGGAGAATTGATATAGATTGTGGTGATACAATCAAGTCTAGCGGACAAGAGCCCGGTACATGAAGTATTTGGGAATTTCTTATACTAAGTCGATAAAAGGTGAGTATTCCTTTTTAATTAAGTAGAGATATGCTTAATAATTGTTGAGATACACGTAACATATATATGTGTGTGGTCCTGCTACGTTATGGTTATTGTTGTAACCTATGATTAAATGAATTGCTATATGTAAATAACATTAGTCGAGTTTAATGTACATATGGATTGTATAATCAGAGTAGATGTTGAAATGGTTGTGTTATAGAGTCTTGTGTGGGATTGTATAGCCATAAGGGCTATTGAGCTGGAGTATAGTTTGTTGTTAAATGAGTGATTTTGATTGAGTATATAAGTAGTACCGAGTGTAGTACTTATTGATGAATGGATATTATTAATAATTAGCTAGTGTTCGTAAAGCTAATGTGTTTGCAGGTTTTTCCGAGTTAAGAGAAGATGGATGTTGATAATGAGATTGACAAAAGAGAATAAAGATGATATTTATTGAGAGAGAGTTATGGAGAGTGATTAAGATTTACTCACTAAGCTTTATAAGCTTACACTTGAGTTGTTTATTGTTTTGCAGGTATCTGTAGCAGTGATAGGGGAAGGCATGTGATAAAGAGAGATGGACAATTTAGAGCCCGTCCTTTAGTTGTAATAGATTTATTTGTAATGCCTGGTATGTAACATGAGGACCTTTTATTGTATTAATTGCTTGATAACATCTTGTTTTTCCTGGATTGAGTGCAAGTATACCCATTTTAATGTATAATTATTTGAAAATTTTTTGGTGTACTTTGTATGAGAAACCGGGCGTTACATGCTTGAATACAATTAATATAATTCCAGACTTAGAGTTATTTTTAATCATTTATTAGTTTATTTAAGGTTTACTTAAATTACCATCTTTTAATTTTGATCATAATTATTATTTATAATAACAACCACTTTTTAAGGTAATGTAATGCAATCTATATTTTTATATTACATTACATTATTATTGTTATTGTCAATTAAGTTTAAAAATCAGTTAATGTTTTTAAGGAGTTGCAGAAGACTTTTAAAAATCATTTATTATTATTAAGGAGTTAAAAATATTAAAGTCTAGGTCAAAAGTTTTATTTTATTTGCAAGTATTTTATATTAATGAACCATTTATGAATATTGCAAACTAAGAGTATACATCTTCAAAAATAGTTAGTTAATATTTGCATTGATGTTTTATCTAATATTATAACTCTTCAAATTCCAAGGGTTATTTAGCATTAAACCACTACAATTGAAGAGGTTCTTTGTAGTTATGGTATTTAATTGACACTTATGGTACTTAATTAAATATGCTTGAAATATTTAAATTATGTTTAGTTAATCAAATAAAAATATAAACAACTAATACTTAGTCTTAAATTATATTAGAATCTTTATGTTAGAATCTTTCTAACATTAATAAATTTAATAATATGTTATTTCTATTTTTGAATTTTTATGTTATAACTTATTTTGTATATTTGTTTCAAAGTAAATTTTGAAACCATGTGATATTTGTGTTTTCTAGAATATGACTATCAAATTAATGGGTGAACAGTTATTCGACAATAGGAAATTGTAGGTGTTTAATATATTTCATTGTAGGAAATGTGTATATATTTTATTTATTAGTATTATAAACCAACCATTTTAAAAATATTATATCATTTAAAAAAAACCGAGGAACTAATAAATTATGTTAAAACCTACAAATCCATTATTAAGAACTTAACTATAATACTTATATATGTCTATTTATTTGTTTATTTCTTTATATTAATATATTCATAGAAATTTTGTATTTGTTTATGAATCAAAATACTTGAGAAATGTACATGAGTTATTCTTTAGTTGTTATAATTTAATGATTGAAAATTCTTCTACATATACGTTTATTGTTTTATTTTGTTGCACATTATTTTTTAATATTAAGCTCATGTATTTGTGTTTTCTTGTTATGTTGTTTTTGATATTTTAGTCAAACTGTCTCTTCCATCGGCTACATAAAAATCACCATTTGTATATGAATGTATGAGATACATCCATTATCAACAAATGTTTAAAATGTAATCTAAAAAAACACAAACTAATAATGATGAATTAATAAGTAGAATTTATTTTCATTTCTTTGCGATAATTTTATATTATATTGAAATTTGACACATTGTCATGTTGTCATGTTATTACAATTGTATATACTTGAGTAAAATATTCACCAATAACATACTTATATTATATACATACTCTACGACGAAACTCAATCAAACAATCATATAGGATATTACAAACTAAGAACAAACATCTTTAACATATTTAACAAATACATTGAAACATATATTCTCTTGAATCTAGATGTACAACAATAAACATTTTCTTGAAATCTAAATAAAGTGAAACGAAAAAGAGATGAACATAAATTGAATAAAAGAAATAACTCAAATAACTTACACACTTTCAAAACCTTGATATTCATACTTGCCTTTTAGAGATTGGATGACTATTGATATATTGCGCCTTCATTTACATCTTCATACATTTTAGATAACAACAATAGAAAATGAGAGAAGAAAATGCATGTAACCAATGATGAAAATAATGCTCTTATATAGGAAAAATATTACATTTAAATAAACAATTAATTATGAGAAGATGAAAAGATGTGAGTTTCAAATGAATATGGGGCAAGATAGAGGCAAAATTTTAACCACATTTTGGAATGGCCTCTATTATAAAAGTTATATAGATATAGATAAAAAACTATTCGATCAAAATGGTTGCGATAAAGTATAGCTTAAAAACAAAGAACCGATGTATGGATAGTTACCAAAGGTAAAAAGATAACTCTCAATAAAGAGTTATTTTATTTTATTTTATTTTTAATTTTATTTTTTTTATAAAAACAAAAAGACTATGGATTTGAAAACACGTAGCTTAAGATAGAGCAAAATTCTGCAAAATCTTATGTTCAAAGTCAAGCATAAATAATTAGTCTGTGTAGTCGCAAATATATATTTGATGTCAACACCCTCCAATAGCACAAAAAAAGAAAAAAGACGGCCATTACTATTAACCTGGACAATATACATTGCACTTTTGTAACTTATGTTTTTATCCAAATAAACCATATTAGTTCATTAAAAAAAAAAAAAACATTCAGATATCTTTTGAAAAAGTGCGCACATCCTTTCTTTATTTCATCCTCATATTCTCGGTCAAAAACAGATAATACAAGAAAATCAAAAAAAATTCTTCTTGACGCAATAGAGGAATGAAACAGGTATGTTTAGTTCTAAAACTAAATTTTAGATATTTTAAAAGAGTCAAAATTTTCTATTAACAGATTCAAGAAATCTCTGATACCAATTGTTGGTTATTTTCAATAAACAAAACATAAACGCGGAAGCTTAAACCTTAGATATTTGTCTCCAATCTAGTTAAAAGAAATAAATAAACGAATATTACATACATGTTTTCATTGAGCTTTTCATATCTAATGTGTGGGGTTGGTTTTCCAGTCGATTTCAAAAAAGTCCCTCTAAATCCTCCAGCAACATACCTCACGAATTTTAGTGTGTATTTCTGTATATTTGATTTGCTACTCGTCACGTGTTTATATAGATGGAGATATAACCGAATGTGAGAGATTTAAGGGATAGAGATGAGTTTGATTCAACCGGGAACTCAACCCACAGGATAAACACTAAATAATGTTTATCTACTATTTAAAATCAGTCCATCAACAATTTCAAATAGCATTTTATATTAATCCGAATTTTAATGATAACACAATATACATCTAATTTAAGTGGTCCCAAAATATCTAACATGTTTGTCTTCATAATACGATTTAGAGATTCGACTTTAGTAGTTTCGCTAATAAAGACACCCCCCAAAGCCCAACATGAATTGTCGAGTTCCCTATTAGTAAAAATTTTCTAGATATTAAAGTACACTTCCACATGAGTGTTAGATAGAAAGTTGTTTTTGAGTGTCTACAATGATCACATGCTTATGATTTTCTTCTTGTTATCTTTATAGATGGTATAGGCCAACATATGCCACTAGTGGAGTATCGTGTTATCCTTAAGTGATGTATAATGGTTCTACAATTTTTGGTTGATGATATATGCTCAGTGTGTTGTAAGACATTCCTGGACTTCTTTATAGAGCATACAATACACTGTAGAGAGTTTCTAAGTTTCAAATGTCAATACGACATTATTTAGTGACGTTATTTTGGCATGTTTAGGCCTATTGGAAGCAAGACCAACACACAAACCGACTAATATTTAATAGATATAGTTGATATAGACTATAAATGTGGAGGGTAGGTTTGCTAATAGCAGGAAGTGCGACATATAGCAAATAGCCAAGCTCCAAGTACACAATATGTAGCTTAGGCAATAAAGGATTAACCTAGTAGTATAACATGTGTTGGGGTTATAATGCTTGAAAGTTAATATAATATTATAAATAACAAGCAGTCGGCACTTGGAAGAGGGAGAAACGATGGGGAAACACTTCCTAAAAGAGAGACGGGGAAAAGTGAAAGATGGTGGTGAAGGTGTACGGTTCCCGTCAATTTACTCATCGACGAAAATGGTTGCCCCGAGTACCTGAAATTGCATGTATATATCTATCATCATTGCAACTAATTAATTTCCCCTTCGATTTTGAGTTTTATTAGTTTTTTCCGAAATTTTGACGATAAACAACAGTCATTTGAATCTCTTCCAGTTATTCAAGATGGAGATTACACTCTCTTCGATAAGAACATCGAATCCCTAAAACTATAAAATTTACGGGAGAACTGTTCGTGACATCCATCAATTGTTTGTGTTGTACACATCACAATTATAGTTCATGGATTTATTGAGACAATACATTTTCATTTTTTTATTTGAATTAAATGACGTGGCGAAGAGAAGTCGGTGTTATTGGGCCAGGGGACTAAAATAACATGTAAAATCATTTTTATGCCCCTAGAAAAAAAAAAAAAAAAAAATAGGGACCTTTTAAAACAAAACAGTAGGTAAAATGGCGTTGGGCTACATGTGTCATTTTGCCTATATTTAACTGAAAATTTATGCTACGGATGAGATGTCATAGGAGTGGCGGTGGTGACGTAGCATCATCACCACTGCGTGCATACCACCTACTTTGGCATGGTGGACATTTTGCATTGTGGGGTATGGCCTCAATCACAACACACAACTCAAGAATCTTCCATCTCGTCTCTCTTATGTGTAATGGAAAATTGTATTGTATAAATTATCATTACATATTACAGAATAATTAATAAATAGCATGAAATGATGGGCGTTTTTAAATAAGTGGTGGGAAAGATGTGGGATGCATATACTTTTAGTGTGCTGATGAAATAGATATACCCAAATACCATTATTTGTAAAATAACAGGCTAATAACATAAAAAATAAATTTAGTTTGACCAAAATTCATTTTAAGCACTATATATATATTTTGTTCTTTAAAAACCACTCATACTTTTAAAAAAAGGTAAATTGCAAAAAAAAAAAAAAAATAAGTTTACATAAAATCTCTATTTTAACATTGTGTTTATTTGTTTTTTTTGACAATTAAGTTATACGTTTTTCAACTTGTTGCAGTTTTGACAAATTGACCAGTCAAACCAACTGTCAGCTGATGTGACATGGCGACGTGTCAATATTTAGTGATGTGACGCTGATATGACCATAGTTTCTTTAAAAAATAAGATTTAAAACAAATATGATACTGGATCGAGTATTTCATTTAGTTTTTTAAGGATTCAAATACAATATTGTAGAAGTAAGATGATATACAGTGATTGTATATACTATATACTGATAATTATAGAAATAGATTCAAAGCTTGCTTTTTAAATTTGATTTGAAAGTAAGATGATATACGATGATTTTATATATTATCTACTAATAATTATGTTAAAAGTGTAAAATATATATTTAGTAGAAGTAGTCATTATGGTTTATATACGGGTGAATTTGTTAATTGAGTCATTATTTATCTTAATAGTCAAATACATAAAAATAAAAGAAATTTTCAGCTAAAATAGAAAATATAAGCATGCAACGTCAATATCACATTATCAAATACTGACACATCACCATACCACGTCAGTTGATAACCGGGATGATCATTCAAATGGTCAAAATTGCAATAATTTAGAAAAGTTAGTGACTTGATTGCAAAAAAAAAAAAAAAAACAAATACAATATCAAAATCAAATTTTTATGTAAGTATAATGATTTTTTTACAATTTACCCTAAAAACCGCTCATATTTTCAAAAAGGGAAATATCACTCCCGTTTCAAAAAGATCCAGTGCGCCCGCCAGAATAAATATAACTCATGATTGTATTCCGCAAACTCGAAAAATTCTTTACCCCCGTCACATTCAAAATTTAGTTGATTCAGTTGGACATCTTATGCATTTACAACGCGGCTGAAGAGTTGCACTTAAGAAGACAAAATTCACATGTAGAGTTGTAGACAATATTATGTATAATTTTCGCTGAAATTGAGTTCCAGTATTTACTTCGAATGTCAATATAAAAATTTTCACATAATTTTTTGATGAAAATAATCCTTAAAAGCTATAAAATAAAACGAATAGTGATACATCAATATTTTAAAAAACATAATAATTTTTATAAAACAAAAAGATTAAACCTAAATTTTGACCAAATTAGTTAATATATTTATTTCTATATTATTTAGATATTTATAGATGTCAAAATAAAGAATTTATCCGTCAAAGTCTTTATTGTGATTTGAATATAGTCGTGCCAAGTGGAATACGACTAAGCCAAGTAGAAGGCATCTTCATACAACCTTTCATAATTTTGACAATTTGACAGCTAAACTTTGTGATAAACTTCCAAATGATATGATGTTAGACTGATGCGTTAATTTCTGGTGATTTTATTTTTTAAAATTATTTATGTTAAATATAGTTTATAACTATTGTTAAATTTATTGATTTATAATCTATTTTTAATAAAACAAATTTGAAAGCCATAAATATTTGAATAGATGTTTCAAATTGTATTGATTCAGTTGTACATACGTCCGCAAATTACCAACAATAGAGTGACAAACAAAAGAATTTATAATCTTTAGCGTTTACAATCCCTAAAGTTTTGGAAGACCTTTAATTATATCTGATCGGAAAAAATAGGTCAATTACTGCAAATTTCTAGAGGGGCCAATTTTGATACATTGATCTAAAAACATATCAATTTATTGTAATCAACGTGTTAATATTTGATGTTTCAAATCGAATTTGTAAAACTAAAATTTGATAGCTTTACCGTTTAGATGAAATTGCATGAGAATAACGAAAAGATGTTATTATTCTAAAACCACAAAACTTCATATTCATGCAATTTAGACGGACTTGCACTGTTGCACAATAATAAGAAGAAAATATTCTTCTAGGAAACAGATTTCCACATTATTTTATCATTTGAATTCTAATTAATTTATCAATCTTTATTGAAGCAATTTAATCAAGATATGTTTTTTTATAATAGATGAAAGCAAGTGGGGACGAAATGTGGCCCCTCAGTTTTCTAGCCACGTGATTAGTATAGGTTCTTTCCCACTGGCCAAGTGTTGTTGTGATCTTAGATAATAAAAATTAGAATAATTATGAATTATAGAATATTTTGTTTCGATGATGGCTTTCACAAAACTGTATCTTTTAAAAATTTAGATTATTATTTTTGATAAGCAAAAATAATTTATAAACTAGTTTTTTAAAAAGGTATTTAGATTAGTTTTTTATCGATTTTATTGAGTTTTTTTTTTTATTTTTCTAAAATATGTCCTATAAAAAACTTATTCTTTCTATATATTTTTTTTATGATATTTTAATTTCTAAGCTAGTGTTTGTCAAACATCATTTTTTATCAACTAGTTTTTTGGCTATCAGCTAGTTTTTCAACTAGTCTGTCAATGATAGCCTTAATAGTACATTTGATTAATTTGCTACTTTGGTTATTTGGTTCTAATGCGGGTTTCTGGTGAAACCCGAAAACAATTACTTAATGCGTTGTTTCATGTATTTGTTATATGAATTGGTCCATCTTAAAACCTAAAAAAGTTTATTATTTGTAATTCATAACTTACATAATTATCCTAACTCATTGTATATAAAATTGCTTGAATAATCACGTTAAATAATCAATCTCAAACACCCCAAAAAGTCTATATGTAGGTAATCTGAATAACCGACCAATAAATCTGAATGAGAGTTTGAGTAATTTAGATCAAGTTTTTCTCAAATCACATGTGGGACTTTGGTGGATTAGTAATCTACCACCATCAAATTATAATTATTATGTTTGCATATGTTTATGTCATCTGAATTTGTAATAACCACATCATTAATTGTAACATCATGTTCTAGTTGGTAATTGTCTTAACTTTATATCTTATGTGATTAGGACTAGTTAAGGTGACTAATTACCTTAAAGGGTATTTTGGTAATTATTATAAATGTTATAAGACTAAAAACCTAGTTAAAATCTTGCTGGAACATATATGATATTAGATATGTGTGTAATGGGGTTTTAAGCAGGAAAATGGGCAGAAAAACTATCACAGAGCACTTAGCCACGCTATCTAGGAAGGATAGTGGCGTTAAGTGAAAGTAGGTTGCTATTTTGAGGACTTTGAGGAATAGTGTCGCGAAGGGAAAGGAATAGCGGCGCTAAGCAGATAGCGACACTATCTATAGTAGATAGTGACGCTATCTCTAAACCGATATTAAGGTTTTAAAGTCGTATTCAGGGTCATTTGCTGGAGTCTAAAGGTCGGAAAAACGTCTCTATGAAGCAGGGGAGGCCTGGAGCATTTGGAAGAAGAAATTGGAGGTTTTAATCAATAATTTGACCCAATTCATCATCCTTAGCATCAATTGAGGTAAGAACTCAGGTTGGTTGCTTCTGATTTCGAGTAGACGTAGTGAGAATGTTGTAGTTACAGATGAAAAGGTGTACATGCTTGTAATTAGAGAAGGATTGATGGAATTATTGTCAGATTAGCTTGGAAAAGGGGTTAACTTAAACCCTAATGCATGTAAGTTGTTATAACAGTCCAATTAGGTGTAATTCATATTAAACCATCGAATTATGACCTTTGGGATGAGGTCTGGTTAAGTCGAACCAAAGTGAAAGGAGGGCTAAACAACCAAGATAGCAGCGCTATCTAAGGCTGATAGTGGTGCTATTTTTAAAAAAAGTGATATATATATATATATATATATATATATATATATATATATATATATATATATATATATATATATATATATATGTGTGTGTGTGTTTTCATGCTGAAATCAGGGGACTTGGTATCTTATACCTGAGAGATGTAGCTGCATAAATACAAAGTGTTTATAAGTGTTGTATGTGGAACAATGTAGGTATAGCTGGGAACTAGGGAGGGGAATACGTTGTTTACTAGTCCATTATATCTAGAGTGATAACAAAGCATTTGATCAGGTGAGTAATCAATGCTTTACCCTCTGTGACATGTGATTATGGAGCCTTTTGTGGCTCAGTGTTACCTATTGAGCCTTTGTGGCTTAGAGTTTACATTGGCCTTAGTGGCCGGGGTTTGGGATTTACATCATACATACATGTTGTGAGGGCCTTGGTGGCCGACAGTTCTCTCACACATAAGGGGGGGGGGCTTATAGTGAGTCTTTGTGACTCGAGACCGTGGGGGTTGATGAGGGGACAGACAGTTGATTGGAGGTGTTCTGAAAGAGCAAGGGGTTGTGATATGATGTGGTGTGTTTCATGATAATATTGTGTTTTGTGTTATGCGTTGATTATTCACTGGGCTTTATAGCTTATTATTATGTGCGCTAACGTTGTAGGTTCTAGAGACCCCGATAAGGGGAACGATGTAGCGCAGACTTAGGAGCTGATTTGTAGAAAAAGAGGATCGTAGCAGCCCGGCTTGAGGAGGATTTTGTTTATGTTTTTGTACTCCCCGATATCACTTGTGTACCTCTTATATGTAACTGATTATATGTAACTGATACACTGTACTATATTTTGATATGATAAAGTGTTTTGAAAATGAATTTTTTTTTTTGGGTGTATTTGTTATTATAAGTCGGATGTTACATTAATGCATTCAGAGACCCCTTAAACGACTTTCTAGAGCATGAACAAAAGAAAACACGAGATTTCAGGCACATTGTCGGGGGAGGCTTCCTTTACCTTGTTTGGCCGTGTTGTCATCCCTAAGTTGACATATTAAGAATATAGTTAAACCACAACTGATTAGTTTCAATCTATAAAACAGGTTAAAATTCGCACATATGTTTACAAAAAAGACATAATAGTATTTTGATTGATATTGTTAATCCAAAATGTTTATTCTTCAAACAATCACTAAGTTGGTATACACCAACCCCGTCATAAGAGCATAATATGAGATGTAAATCAGGTATGTGATGATCCATTAGGTGATTATCATAAAAGCCCGATAGACACAAGAAACCTAATCAACATTGTAATTGAAACTATGAGTACATGATTGTTGATATATAAACTCTTAACTATTTATAAAAGTATACCACACAAGAACAAACTCGTGTATGCCTTGTGGGCTTATATATGATGTATTTATTTTAACATGCAACTAGTGTAAAGATTATATTCGAAAATTGTATCATGTACGTAATTGTGAGACGTGGCACTCGACAAACCATGTAACAAGTAAAACAAAATGTTTATCAGGATTCTGATCGGTTAACTCCTAAACATCATTTATTCATTTTTTTAAATATATTGATACGTGAAATGAGATTATAAAAGCTTTGTTACTCGATAAAAGTTTTCATTAAGTCGATATATTGAGTTATATTCATTAAATATAAAATCTGGAAAACTATTTATATGTTCTAACTTTTTCTTAATTCATCCATACTACCCCTTAAAAGTAATATACAAACGTAAATATTTAAAAATAAGTAAATTCGAAATTGAAGATTTTCAAAAATATTTAGGGCCATGCTTATTATATCGAGTCTTGAAGGTAGCCCATTAACTATCATAGAAAGCTCGGCCCAAAAGTATTCTCGTTGCTCCTCAAGACTCAAGTTCTCAGCTTCTCTTCTCATCGTCGCTTCTCAGTTCCCCCCACCTAGTCGGATTCTATATGCGGAGTACAGTTATATCGAGATTACTGTCGACCTTTCTTCTCTTTGACTAGAGGGTTATTCACCACGTAAGTTCAAAAATTTTACCTAATTTTTGTTTGGTAATTTTAACCTATAATTCCATGCTTATGTGATTTGGATACTTTTAACGCAATTGTTAGCAGGTTATGTGGTTCTTTTAAGTCGATTTGAATATGTGATTTTGTTAAATTTGTTAATTTTGACCCAATTATGGAATGACTTGTTTAAAAAGAAAAGCCCCACCTTCATGTGAAAGCTTGCAGAATGCAGATTGTTGTGTTTATTAATAGATCCACATGCCTAATTGCAGAACTCTTCATAATTATAGTAACTAATTTTGAGGTCTAGTGGCTCTTTAGGATTATATTCTTCATTGTTTATCGATGGCTATTCATTGTTGGCCACACCATTACGTGAATGTCGAGAAGGTGGTCTATGAACAAGCAAACAGTTTACTTTTAACATTCTTTGAAACTCATCTCTGACCTGAAACATTCTACAATTGCTAATACATTTGGTCATTTGAAGTATTTTACAAGTAAGCATTCTTGATAAACCATTATTATAACATTTAACTTCCTTTCCTCTTCTTATTAAGACATTATACTTTAAAATTATATTGTATTTGGATGAAATTGCTATTAAAATAATTGGGTACATTAGTTATGGACTTTTTTTTCTCTTTAAAAGGAAATAGAAAATTTAACCATTTTCATTCCGCTCGATTACTTGTACCCCAACCAACCAAATTACTGGATCCGCCTCTAAATTTGAGATTCGAGTCTTATTGATATAAATTCCCCTGTACATTAGCAACTCTACCCCTTATTTGGTAGTTGTGGTGCTTTTTTTGTTTCATGTGAGAAGTTTCTGGAAAGTGAAAAAGGGCATATAATTGCTAATCGATCCTTCTCATCCACTGGCGGAGATATAGAAGATGGTGGCGGCTCCGGCAGCTTCAGCTTCGTTCAGGTGGATACTGCAATTGCATAAAGATGTACCAAAAGCTGCCAGATTCTACAAAGAAGGCATTGATTTCAGCATAAATGTGTGTACTCTCCGGTGGGCTGAACTCGAATCTGGCCCTCTCAAGCTCGCTCTCATGCATTCTTCCAGGTAACTTCTAATCCTCTCTCTCTCTCTTTCACACACACACACACACACACACACACACACACACTTTTGGTTGAAAACGCTGTTACAAATTCTGTATTTACAGTGAGATTGCGATTCAGAAGGGATACTCATCACTGTTATCATTCACTGTGACCGACATCAACAACAGCGTGACTAAACTCATGGCTTTAGGTGCAGAAATGGATGGTCCTATCAAATACGAGGTCCATGGAAAGGTAATTATAATAAATTTCTTGTCCTCTATCTCTAAATGTTTTTATTTTAAAAGTTTTCAAGAGTGATTAATAAGCTATCAAAAGGACGCCTCTGATATTGCATTTGTTTGCAGGTTGCTGCAATGCGGTGTATTGATGGTCACATGTTGGGTCTTTACGAGCCTGTTTGAAGACATGTGACCTGCACTTTACAACCTAAAAAGAAGCAAATCTAGTTGTGAATTTTGACTTATGAAAGTTCATTTTTGAAGACGTGGAGAGTGTAAGTTCCCCTTTTTCTTTATTGCATTTCTAGTCAAGATACAAATGCACATCTGTATATGAACAAATTATGGATTTATAAGTTCTTGGGCGCCTAAAAATCATGTAGCTGTATGGGATGCACAGTTTTTCACTTGGTTGAGTTTGTATGATCTTAGAACTTTACAGGCAGTAATCAGTAGCAGATAAGTTTTGCAGCAACGTACAATGTTCACTGCATGAGGTGCAAGCTACTATTTTGCTATCTCTGCTGCAGGACAATGTTTTACCGATCTAGGAGTGAATATCACTAAAGACTAAGGATCATGTTCTAGGAGAGGCTCATTTAAACTCGTTTACTTCAAAATTTTATTGATCTAGAAAAGAATGTCTCAAACTTGTAATGGTTTAATATAACAGTGGTTAGTCCTGAAAACATTCCAAAGTTGTATGATTAATTAATAATAATAATAATAATAATAATAATAATAATAATAATAATAATAATAGTAATAATGATAAAAATAATAATTTTGGCATGTCATTTTCTTTATTTTTTATAAAATTACCAGATAAGCAAAAAAAAAAAAAAAAAAAAAAAAAAAAAAAACCTGTAAACTTATGCTTATTGGTAAAAGTCGTTGATTTAAGAAACTGTCTCATGGTTGTATGTTTTAGTTGATATTCATCTTAGAAAAATCTTTTTCTCATATGTAATATGAGATTTTGCAAATAATATTTGCGAAATTGCAGATTTTCTTCAGAAGTCTGTATTTTTCTGGTCATTTATATTGCAAAATATGTCATATGTACTCTGAAAACTAAAAGAAAGAAATATTAGCCTTTTAATAAGTTCCTTTTACCATTATCCAAAAAATAATAAAAAGTTGTCTTATATCATCTATCTCAGAAAAGCATGACACTTTAAATTCTTATGATAGTATTTTGTTGTTGCTTGTATCAGTGGTTCATGACAATCATTAAACTGTGAAAATCAATACATTAGGTCTTATGATAAAAAGTTAAAAACTACATTGTAGAAGTTTATTCAAATATATTTTTCTTTGATCTATTGAAGTGAAGACGGGTTTAGAAGACATACATAATATCATTTCGTCTTTCCAACATTCTACATCGACGTATGTTATAAAGATAGTCAATAAGAGTGATGTGAAACACTTGAAAAAGGTTATTCGAAAAGTCTCAATTGTTGTACATATAACATATGTATCTGGTAGATAGCACTCCAGTGGAAGATGCTCAGACTATTCAATAAAATGCAAATGCAGTGAATCGATCAATTGCGGGTAGAAACATATCTAGCGGAAAAGGGTTCAATGATATACGATTTAACGGAAGAGGAAAAGGCCCTGCTGAGAATCGATCTAGCGGAAGACGCAACAACAATCAAACACGTTTTTTTTTTGGGTAAAAGCGAAAGAAAACAATAAAAATGAAGCTTTTATATCTCAAATTAGTAGACGTGATGAAATTCGTAGATGACATCTGTAAAATTCACAGCTCATTTGCGAATATCATTAAAACGTTGTAGTTCTAATGATTTTGAAAATGATTTGCGGATTTTGTAGACACCATTTGCGGAACGCATGAATTTTTTATTATTTCTTGAAAATTGATCAAAAAGACGAGATATATATTTCTTTTTAATTTTTTCATATTTTAATGTAATTTGCCTACTATTTATTACTGGTTAAAATAGATAAACAAAGGAAACATGTCGTTAGTCGTGCAAAGGGTGTTTTGAATGTATCCAAAATTTGAATCGCCTTATTCAAAAATCATACTGTTGGCGAGAGCTAACAAACAGTCTTGTGATAATTACCCGTTCTTATCTTGTATCCCCAGGTCATAGGAGAGTTAGTTGTATTGTGTATGTATATAAAGTCTTGTAACCTAATTGTTTTAGATATACGAAAATTGGAAGAGTTTTTCCAGCATTCAATCTCTCTAAACTTTTACATGGTATCAGAGCATAATGGTTGAAGGTGAAGAATCTGGTTCATCTAACTCATCAGTCATCGTCCATAATGTTCAAGATCCACCGTTTCCCTCCGGAGTCATTCTCGATGACAACAACTACCCCTTGTGGTCTCAATTGATGGAGATGCGTATTGGGGCTCGAAACAAATTAGGGTTCCTCACTGGTAAATCAGTAAGACCCACAACGAATGAGAAAGCCATTGAAACATGGGTGACGGAGAACAATAAGGTTAAAAGTTGGCTCATTGATTCGATGAGCCCAACTTTGATGCGTAGATTTATTCGACTAAAGACAGCAGCGGAGATATGGGATGCCGTCTCAAAAACGTTCTACGATGGAACGGATGAGACACAGTTGTTCGAGTTGAACCGAAAATCATTCAATACCCGTCAGAACGGATGACCATTACCCACCTACTACAATGAATTGGTAAGTCTCTTTCAAGAGATCGATACGAGACTTACAGGAGTAGGAGACACGCTAGCCGAAACCTTAGCTGCAAACACAACCTTGTCGCGATTCCGGGTTCACATTTTTTTGGCAGGATTGGATTCCGAATTCAATCAAGCTCGAAGCGAATCTTTGAGAAAAGATCCTCCCCTCAGCCTCGAAGCCTGCTACGCGTACATACGAAAGGATCACAGTCAGCGACAAGCTATGGAAGTCGTACCAATCGAACCGGATAGTGTCGTGAATGTGGTCACACGAAACCGAACCACGAAGAACAAGGGTACAAATGAAAAAGGTGGAAATAATTTTACCTGTACCCACTGTGGAGAAGCAGGACACTCAAAGCTACGATGTTACGAGATCATAGGGTATCCTGATTGGTGGGACTTCACGAAAAAACCAAGGAAGAAGATTGGACACGGGCAAGCAACCGTGGCTACATCATCGCTAAACTCTGAAGCCACCCCTGTCGCTGCACACACATCTACAAATCCGGGTATGTCATGTCTTGACTTGAATAAAAATAATTGGATCATTGATACGGGAGCCACCGATCATATGACGAATAACTCTAGTCTATTATCCACATCTCATACACCGAAACAAGCCAACATCTACACTGCTAGTGGAGATGTTGAACGTGTTACAGCAGAAGGTACCATTAATATATCTAGTTCAATGCAACTGGACTCCGTTCTTGTGGTTCCATCATTATCAACCAACCTGTTATCTGTTAGCCAAATCACTGAGGCACTAAATTGCTATGTTACCTTCTGGCCAAACGACTGTGTGTTTCAGGACATGAGGACTCATCAGATTCGTGGTTATGGTACTAGGAGAGGGAGGCTATATTATCTGGAAGAAGACTATAGGAGTCAAGCAAATCATGCGGGAGTAATTCAAGCGAATAAAGCCTTAGCTGTGTTATGGCATCGCCGTCTGGGGCATATTTCTTTTACGTATCTTAGGAAATTGAAACCAAACTTATTTTTGAATCTTTCAGACAATGTGTTTAATTGTGATGTTTGTGAGTTGTCAAAACACAAAAGAAGTTCTTATTCCCCTAGTGATAATAAAGCTATGTTTCCATTTATGACAATTCACTCGGATGTATGGGGGCCTGCCCCAATTGCCACCCCTAGTGGTGCTCGTTATTTTGTCACCTTTATTGATGAGTGCACTCGCATGACGTGGGTATCTCTCCTTAAAACTAAAGGAGAAGTGCTCAATGCTTTCATAGATCTTCATAGGTTGGTAAAAACTGAATACAGGAAAGATATTCATACTCTTCAATCGGATAATGGGGGTGAGTATATGAGCTTAGAAATGAAAAAATATTGCACCGCTAACTCAATCCGACACCAGACTTCGTGTGCCCGAACCCCACAACAAAATGGGTTAGCAGAACGACGAAATCGATCCATACTCGAGATTGTACGTGCATCCTTATTCGATATGAAAGTACCCCATCAATATTGGGGTGAAGCGGTCCGATCGGCTGCATATATTATGAATCGTACTCCCTCTAAAGTTATTGAATTTGCTACACCTCTTCAGAAACTCCATAATATCATTGGAACTCTGCACAAGCAAAACCTTGAACCACGAGTATTTGGTTGTACCGCATATGTCCATCAAAACACTGGTAAACTCGAACCACGGTCCGTCCGGTGTGCCTTCATAGGGTATGCTGACTTTAAAAAGGGTTACCGATGCCTTGATCCCAACGAAGGCAAAGTGCACATTTCTCGCGATGTGTCATTCCATGAGTCCGTGCCTTACTTTGCTTATGAGGGCCCACTTCAGGGGGAGAAAGGTGTTGAAGTGACCCCGAATGAAGATTGTAAACCAGTAAATGAAGGAGATTTTCTCGACTCAAGCACCATCAATACCGGTGTAGAAAACGAAGAAAATGAAACAGAAACAACAGAGCCGCAGCAGCAGCATGAAGATGATACAATTATAAGCGAAACACAAGAAAATAATAATGTTGTACCACAAGATAATAATGTTGTACTTCAAGAAAATGACGATATAGTTCACGATAATTATGTTTTGCAGGAAAGTGAAAGCGAAGGAGAATTATCAGACGCGGAACACGAAAGTACTCAAAGATACCCCACCAGAAGCACTCGAGGAAAGCCGAGAAAGCAATACGAGCCAGACCTAAATGCCAAAGGAAGGTACCCAATCAACAATTACGTATCACAACATCGCCTAGCTAGTTCACGCGCGTTACTAGTGAAAGAATTAGATGCTATTACCATACCTGACAGTGTGGAGGAAGCCTTGAAAGATCCTAGATGGAAAAAGGCGATAAACGATGAGATGGAAGCCTTGCAAAAGAACGAAACGTGGGAGGTTGTGAACCCTCCAGTCGGAGTTAAAATGGTGGGATGTCGGTGGGTATTTACGGTGAAACTTAACGCAGAGGGGAAAATTGACAGATATAAAGCGAGATTAGTAGCAAAGGGTTATACACAGAAGCATGGAATCGACTATGGAGAAACGTTTGCACCCGTAGCAAAAATTAATACTATCAGAATTCTTATATCAATTGCTGCAAATAAAGACTGGCCCTTGAGACAATTTGATGTAAAAAACGCCTTTTTGAATGGTTTTCTAGAAGAAGAAGTTTACATGGAACCACCGCCGGGTATCAATACACATGGACGAGTTTGTAAACTGAAGAAGGCCTTATACGGATTGAAGCAGTCACCACGTGCATGGTTTGGTAGGTTTTCTAAGTTTATGAAAAAGATTGGTTACAAGCAAAGCGATGCCGATCATACCTTGTTTGTGAAGTCAAGATTGACAAAGGTAACAGCCCTGATTGTTTACGTGGATGACATGGTAGTTACTGGAAATGATGAGGAGGAGATTAAAGAACTTCAAAAAGTACTTGCTGCTGAATTTGAACTAAAGGATCTGGGAAACCTAAAGTATTTTTTAGGTATTGAGGTTACTCGATCAAAGAAAGGGATCTCAATGAACCAAAGAAAGTATGTCCTAGATCTATTGGCGGAAACGGGTATGTTGGACTGTAAACCAATCGATACTCCTATTGAAATGAATCATCACTTGGAAAATAGTCCAGATCAAGTTCCAGCTAATAAGGACCGATATCAAAAACTAGTTGGGAAGTTGATTTACTTGTCTTATACACGACCTGACATAGCTTACGCTGTGTCCGTCGTGAGTAGATTCATGCACGCACCAAGTGAGAAACACATGAATGCTGTTTTTCGAATCTTAAGGTATCTAAAGTCATCTCCAGGAAGAGGTCTATTCTTTGAGAAGAAGCTGGATTGTCATGTAAGTGGGTTTACGGATGCGGACTGGGCGGGTGATAGATCCGATGGAAAATCTACATCAGGCTATTTTACGTTTGTTGAAGGTAACCTAGTTACATGGAGGAGTAAAAAGCAGAAAGTGGTCTCAAGGTCAAGCGCAGAAGCGGAGTTTAGAGGAATGGTGAATGGGACTTGTGAGCTGTTATGGATAAAACGAGTTCTTAGAGATTTGGGAATAAGCCTAAGCTCTCCAATGAAGCTGTATTGTGATAATGAGTCAACTGTGAAGATCGCAAATAATCCTAAGCTCTCCAATGAAGATCGCAAATAATCCAGTTCAACATGATAGAACCAAACACGTTGAGATTGATCGACACTTTCTTAAGGATCACTTAGAGCGGAAGACTGTGGAGCTACCACATGTAAGGTCGGAAGACCAACTAGCTGATATGTTGACGAAGGCAGTGTGCGGGAGAGTGTTTTATAGCTCTCTTGACAAGCTGGGAATGGTAGATATTCATTCTCCACCTTGAGGGGGAGTGTTGGCGAGAGCTAACAAACAGTCTTGTGATAATTACCCGTTCTTATCTTGTATCCCCAGGTCATAGGAGAGTTAGTTGTATTGTGTATGTATATAAAGTCTTGTAACCTAATTGTTTTAGATATACGAAAATTGGAAGAGTTTTTCCAGCATTCAATCTCTCTAAACTTTTACACATACTACGTCTAATCATATGGTTTTAGTAATGGGTTTTAGTAATGAGATCTAACACACGAAGTAGTTACAGAAAAGTTCAAATTGATTTGGTCCAACCATCCAAAATGTCAACTTTAGTACTTCATATCACCTTCGTATAGACATTTTTCAATAGCTTAACATTTCTTTTGATGCAACATTATCAAAAGAAAAACCTTAACGTTTCTCAACAATAATCAAACCTTTTTACAAAACTTATCTATGAATCATAGAACCAATATCTATTTTACTTCGCCAACAAATTTTATTTTGTTTATTAATAATAGTATTTAAGTATGAAAAACTCTGTCCGTAAAGCCCAATAATAGTTTGTTTTTCTACTTTACCGGCTAATTCAATATAAAAATCTTTCCAAAAAAGTGTATGTTGTGGATGATTATTAATAGAGTAAATTACAAATTTGGTCCCTGTGGTTTGCATGAAATTTCACTTTTAGTCATCGTTTCGTTTTTCCACGCTGATGGTCCCTGAACTATACTTTTGCTTACACTATTGGTCCCTTGGCCAGGTAAAATGACCAATATACCCTTTTTATTTTCTTTTTCAATTTTCTTTTATATATTATTTATTTAATGAATTAAAAAAAAAAATAAACAAAAAGTCACGTTCTTCTTTTCCGGCAATAACGAATGCCGTGTTCCCGTCTACATCTTCCGTTCGCCATTTTCGAAGAGCTTCTTCTGCTTTTAACTTGTCTCCATTAGCTGCTTCGACTTTACTCAAAGCTTCTTCAAGAACCCGCTTGCTAAATGTTGCTTTACTCATCCGGAAAGCTTTTTGAACTCCTGGTCGGAACATTCATCGCTATTGTAATACTCCCACCATCCTTTTGACCTCTCCTTCACCCACAACCTCCGCTGTGGTCCCCGGGGGCCGCCACCATGGTACTGACCGGAACTCATTTCCTCCGACACCGGCGAAGACGACGATCCGCCGTCGAATTTCGGCGGCGGTGTTTTCCTGACTCTCTCCATGGTTTCTGAAGCGAAATTCGAACTGGGTATTTGAAAATTGAAGTCGAAATTAGAATTGGGGATGTCTTGATCGTCCATAAATGAGATGGTGTCGAGGATTTCCTTTAACGGGAAATTTTCGCCGGCGGGCCCATCAATTTTTCGGCGTTTGTTGATCGGATTATCACCAATGTTGTTATTGTTGTCGAGTTCTTGAAAGAAGCTGTAGAAATACGAGTACTCTTCTTGGTTTAGGAAAGGAATGGAACTGATTTCCATGGTTTAATATAAGACCGGAAGTGGGTGTGAAAAGGTGGATTGGAATTGGGGGAATGTGAACAAGGAAACAGAGATCTAGAACTTTAATGGAGAAATTGGAGATGTGAAGAGGTTGAAGATCGATTTAATATATATCTGTGTATATATACCTGTAACTGAAAGAGCGTAAATAAGCGTATGAGAGTCAGAGAAGAAAGACGACAACATATGAACGAGTGGAGGGAGTGAGGGAGATGGGAGGAAGATTCAGTGACGAGGACTTCCTTTTGGCAGCTGAAGTATCAAGTAGTAGTGTGGAAGTGCCCAATGAACCTCAGCGAATCACTTAATGGAGACAAGTTAAAAGCAGAAGAAGCTCTTCGAAAATGGCGAACGGAAGATGTAGACGGGAACACGGCATTCGTTATTGCCGGAAAAGAAGAATGTGACTTTTTGTTTATTTTTTCTTTTTTTTAATTCATTAAATAAATAATACATAAAAGAAAAATAAAAAAGAAAATAAAAAGGGTATATTGGTCATTTTACCTGGCCAAGGGACCAATAGTGTAAGCAAAAGTGTAGTTCAGGGACCATCAGCGTGAAAAAACGAAACGATGACCAAAAGTGAAATTTCATGCAAACCACAGGGACCAAAATTGTAATTTACTCTTATTAATATGAAACTAGTGTTGCTCCCGTGCTCCGCACGGGTCATCAGGGGGAATGTGTTTGCATTACATAAGCATGCTAAAAATAGACGGTTTCTTTTTATTGGTAACTACCCGGATACAGAATTAGTTCAAACTTCTTGAGAAAAAGCTGCCGATCATCAAGAGTTTCACTCTCGTTTTCTTTAATCGCCGGATGATCGTTACTATTACATGTATTCGTGACAACTCATCAGCCTATGAAACCTAAATGATTACAAGAAAGAATCTTTTAATGTAAAATTCAATCTAGAGATAGAAATTATATAAATCAAACTAATTATTTTATAAATAAAAAAGATAAATTTGAAGTGAATTTACCAGCTTACAGAAGATGAAGCAGTCACACACACGCTAGTTTTCAATGTGAAATCCAATGGAATCTTTTGATCAGGAACTTGAAATTCTGAGCAAAAATTTAATGATAAAGAATTTGAATTTCCATCAATGGGTTCATTGTGTGAAGGGAGGACAATAGGAGGTTCACGAGCTGCAAGCCCTTCGAAGGCTTCATCCTATAAAAAAAAGTATTTCTGACTGTTACATATTGTAATATATACATGGAATGGAAATCAGAACATTTGGGCAAAAAGGTAAAATACCATATCAAGAGAAACTCTATGGTGTTTACAGAATTTGCATTCCCACCTTCTTTCCGGCCTTTTTGCCGTGCTCTTAATTCCCACATTTCGCTTTGTTGTTTTTGTGATAATAAAGCAGTTTCCGGTTTTTCACGCTCTCCAAACATGAGAGGCTACACTAAATAAAGACTAAATGACTATTTTACCCTTGCATTAGAAATTTTTTTTCAAAATATCAATCAATTTAACGTGAGGAAAAAAGAGGGCAAATAGGTAAAATGGTTAGTGTCTGAATACATTAAACTCGGGTTTTTCGGCTTAACCCATTAAGTCAATATGTCCATATTAAGTAAAAAACAAACAACCCTTACAAAAATATAAAAAGATTTCAAATTTGTATTACATACCACGAAATTAAGGCTGAGGTGGACACCCTCCACAATGACTGATTCTTTACGGGCTTCCCATGTGGTTATAAGTCTATCACGACTATCACTCACCATTTCACTTTGTGCTTTAAACCCCTCAATGGCCATTTGTTTAGAGCTAATTAAGTCAACTGTGGTCAAAGTAGAAGCTTCTTTAGGTGTAGGGTCAGTTTTAGAAGTATCAAACTCTTTTGTAGCTTTTTTTGGCTTTGGCTTCTGAAACAGCTATAGGGTCTAAATGTTCACCTGCATGATAAGTAGAAGACCATAGGAGTTGATTTTGTTTTTCATCAACAAAGCTTCTCACATGAGCATAGTCCTTGATATATTACACACTAAGCTTCCCTTCATCATGCAACTTGAGATCATCGAGCAAAGTAGCCACATCTTTGGGGTCAAAGAGAGCATCTTGTCCTCCATAGCTCAGAAACAGAAGGAAGTCTTTTGGGATGTTGGAGATGTTATATATTGGCGGCCTTGGTACTCCATAGCGTTCCAAATTGAAAGCACGATTTCCATAGTCATATTTCGCCAAAACCCCATCTCTAACGACTGCAAATACAAAATTTAATGGATCCATATATGTTAGTCATATTTAAAATGTCACGTATTCGTTAATTTGAAAAACCCAACAAACTTACTTTGAGCCAAATGAACTATGTTTTTAGTCGACATTAAGTCATAGCAGTCAACCTTCGGATCTACGCGTAGGCCTTTGACGAAACAGCTCACATCTTCTCTATATTTTCAGTACTAAAATCGAAACGGTATCTTAATTAGTAGCTCGATACAAATATATTTTCATCAAAACAAACAGGAAAAATACCATTTATTACCTACCCTTTTGGATTGAACTCGGCCAGACCAAATACAATTGTAATATGTAGAAACAAATTTACACCTTTTTATTTAGCCGTGTAAGATGCATATGAAATGGAAAACACATTGATGAATTAATTATTAATACATACTTCACCAACAAAGACTTTGGCAGCAACAACACCAAGTGGAGTGGCCATATGGCTCAAGTAGGCAACCGAGATTAACAATGTAGCCAACTTCACTTTATCATTTTGTTTCCCCTCAGAAAAAGATGCCAATGCTATTAAAGTTCCCTAGAAGTGAAGCAAGATAATAACACATAAAATTGTGTACATAGCAACTTACTTTCATTCATTTCTTTCTATTATAGCATTCTACTTTCTCATTAACCCAAAACAGAAAAAGGTGAAATGTGATGGAAAAAGGGCGTACCAATCTCTTCTGTGAGATGATCCAATTTGAATTTGCTCAAGTATTTAATGTTCCAAAGGTCATAATAAAATGACGACTTTTTCCTCCCACCTAATTAATTAGCATTTACACAAAGATAAATAAAACTAAATAGAAATATATGATTTGCTTGCATACATACCTATTTGTTCACCATTCAACATTGAAGCAACTCTTTTAGCAACAACCTTGTTGGTAAATTCGACCCATCTGCATCCACACAACATATTTCAATATATTTTACATGAAAGTAGGATGCTATAATACACAATAAATGAAAGTAAGATGTTATACTTATCCTTCTGGGAACCCTTGTCCACGAAAACCACCAGCTTTTTTACGGTGCATATGAGCTGCGGTATCTGTAGATCATTTTATAAAAGTATGAGAGAAGTTAGATATTAAAAACATAGATCATTCACAGATAAAATTATCATTCTTCCAGAATGGTTCATTTTTCATGAAGTATCATCCATGCTACTGGGGAGTTATTTTAGAAAGATCTAATATTTCTAGCTTTTTGTTACATTAGATGTGGGCAGTGACAAATTTTTTTGTCAATTTAGCAACGTAGAGTACAATTCTAACAAACAGAAGTTACAATTGATTGACCAACTACTCAAAAAAATATGCATACTTATCTTTAATTGACCTCTGAGTTACTAACCCAATGACTTCTGTTGAAAAGAAATTATAGAATACTTACCTATTTCCTCCCCAACTTTCCCATTAACAACTTCAACTCTTTTGTCCACCCCATCAAACAGACACAACAATTAGATTTGATTCGATTATTTTTCCAATTTAAAACATTTAGAATGATATTTCTGCAGAAAGTCACATTGATCCAGTAATATAATTCGCTTTGACCATTCTCCGTATAATATGCCTGCTTAAACTGCAATATTGAGAAAACAAATTAGCGCATTTTAGAAGCCTTTTAGAAGGTGTTTTAAGCGTCCTGTACTCTAGAGAAACAAACGATACACACAAACACAATATAAATTAACAGAAGAGAATGATGAAAAAAAAGAAATTTGAAATCAAATCAAGAAAAAAAAAGAAATAAACAAATAAACAAATAAATCAAGTTCCTTATCATATAATCAGCTTGTTCTCTAATTATTTATCACTAGGTTGAGCCCGTGCTTCGCACGAGTTGGATTAAAACTTGGTAAGTGGGTTAGACGGCGTTGAGTTTTCTTTTCTTATCGTTTTTTCTTTTAAATATTTGAAGGTTGTCATCGTTCTTTGTATACAAAACTAATAAAATTTAAGAAGAAATAAATAAATACCTGCTCAAAGTTGATGGGAAAAAGGAATAAATATAGTGATAATTTGATTCTTCGTCGCCGTAGAATAAAGAAAAATACACTGCTTTTTTGATTCAACCAGAAGAATGTTAGTTACTTTCTACCTGATTGTAGAAAGACACCGGAATCCTAGAATTCAAGCAAAATCAAGCACAAATCAGTTCCTTTCAAGCAATCATAGATGTGATTGTCCTGACCAAAATCATCAATGAATATCAAACCTGTATCCTCTATGCAGAATAAATCTGAAACAAAGTTTGTAACTTCTATGCAAAATAAAGTTTAAAGGTTTTAGTTATTTATGTTATAGCATCCTAGTCCATCATTACTTTGGAAAAAAACCTGAAAGTACAATGCTTTAATAGAAAAAAAATAAAAGTACAATGCTGTAATAGAAATAAATCAAAGTAAGATACTATAATACACAAAAATCAGAAAGTACATTGCTATTTCTGGCATTTAGCCGTTTTTGTACCTGATAAGTAATAGTGATGAATGTGGTTTTGTAGAATGACATTGTTGTTAGGCCTAGCAAGGTCAGAGAAAGCGACACTACTTTTAGCTTTGGCTGGAAAACTTGGATCAGATTTACAAGTAAGAAAAAAGAGTCGAATTTAATTTTTCATTAATCTGAAATAAATTTTGTAGTGGTACATGTAAATTTTTAAACCGAAAACACCATATTTATGCATACATTAGGTTACAGGAAGAGGGACTTACAATGGGCATGGAATGGATGAATTCGTCCCCCAACGAACGTCTGCTTATATAAGTCAATATAATCTTCATATCGGAGAAATGACAGTTAGAGAAACCAGTGCTTTTTCTGCCAGATGGCAAGGAGTTGGAGCAAATTATGGTTAGTTAATCTATTACAAATATTTTAGGGCTTATTTAGATGATAGGTTACATTTTCTTTTCAGATAGTTTACCGTGGTTTGTCTCATCATTTGTTTGATACTGTGATGCACAAAGCTGTTGTTGAATCCTAGCTTCAACCAAGGGCATCAGCAAGATACATCGCTTCACTGAACAAAAACATAGAAACAACTATGCACCATCATACTTCCTTGGAAGATATGATGCCGTGTTATATTACGATAAAACCCAAAATCTTAGTTATCCTCTAATTTAAAGATTCTTTGCAACTTAAACCACATGAATTTAAAGACTAAATACTCAGAAAAGGTCATCCCGTGCTCTGCACCTCAAAGTTTTGTTTTGCTAAACTCTTAAATCAAGCATAATATTCAATTTTTCTAAAAAATATTTAAAAACCTTCCTATATCCAAACTTACCTTCTCCTGCTACAGTTAACTCACATCAAAGGACACTAAATATTCTTTACAACCCTAAAATCAAAACCCCAAGCGAGTTCAATTCAAAATAAACCTCACAAGATTCTCAACTTCTTACTCTGTTATTCCCAAATAATATAAGTGAAAAGTTATTGAAATTGTAAAAGAAAAGACGATTGTAAGTAGGTTACAGCAAAGGAATTTAGACAACTTAAGTGTGTTTAGTTAATTTGCAAAAGCACCACCAATATCCAACGACAGGAAGCATTGCACCACTTCATGTTTTGTTTTAAATCAGAGAAAAAGCAACAACTGACCAGAATAATAAGGAAATAAGTGACCAACAGATCCGCATACTACTGTAGTTAAGAATCCCTGAGCAGCTGCAAAGGACATGGTCAATGAAAGTGTAGGTTACATTAACAAAGGTCAAAGCTACTGAAACTAAATACAAGAAGCAACTTACGCATATTCAAGATGGATGATCACGAAGTGAACATTCTCTTTGATTTATAATCATTCAAGATGGATGATCACGAAGTGAACATTCTCTTTGATTTATTCTCGAATCCTCTCCTTGACACCAATCCTGAAAAGCTCAATATACATACCCACAAGGGTCTTCTGTCATTAAATCAAGAGTATTGGAGGATAGACCATAAATAAAAGTTAAAATTAACAGATACATAACAAATTCAAACCATTGGAGGACCATACCTTTTACCGGCGGCTGGAAGCAGTCGGTCAAAAGAGCCGACCGGCGGTGGCAAACGATGGACTCTGTTCCTGTGGGCTTTTGAGGAGCGGGAAAAATTGTTGAAATTCTATGAAAGAGTCTCGCGAATCTAAAAAAGTTTTTTTTAAGGGAAAAATTAAAATTAACAGATACATAACATTCCCTCCATTTTGATGCGAACGATCCTGATACGGCGAAAGTGTTCTCCGAATCGAAGCCATCGATCATAGGTAATCCAATTAATCTAATCTAAACGATATATATTCCATATCTTCCCATCGCTTTCGTTCCAATAATCAGATTCCAATCGAGCAAAATGAAAAAGATAAAAGAAATCGAAAAACTATCCTTCTACAGTTACAACTTTTCAAGTGACTAAACGATCGATACAAAGCATAAAGCGATGGAATTCTTACTTGATTCGAAGTGATTGGAATAAGCAGGTGGAGTAAATTGAGGCTATGAACATTGAATGGAAAATTTTAGGGTTCATAAATCGTCTGTGAACAAATTCGGAAAGTGCAGAAAGCCATGCCTGGAATCCATTACGGCTCAACTGGTTGATAGCAACATCCAAATAGTGATCATCATTGCCACCTGTTATTAATCCAGAGTCATTGGGGAAGAAACGAAAAAAATACCTGTTTTAGATGCGTATGAACGCAAGGCTGAGGGGTTGAGGTCGTTTATCCGAATCGGCGAAGGAAGAGTGATATTTGGCAATCTTCAGTGCATCTTGGGCAAAGAAGGAAGACGAATGAGTAGAGGTGTCGTGATGAGAGACGGCGGTGGAAGAAACCTGGAAGAACCTGATTCGTGAAAACAAACCCACCCCCTTTAAAAACGGAAAACCCCCCACCCCCACCCCAAACCTTCTAGAAACTTACCGTTTTTAATATATAAGGTAATGACTGATCGATTTGCTTACATGCTGATGTGGACTAGATAAGTAATCAAATTCTATAAAAATTACCGTACTCCGAAAAGTTTTCGACGGATCACTGTAACCGGGTAGAATATGTTTCCGGATAACTTTGTTTAACCATAAAACTTTGATGGTATAAAACCACTATAGTTTCATATTTTTTTGTTTAACTACCTAGTTAATCTTTATTTTTTCTAATTTAATCACAAAAACTTTAACCGAGTACAAGGAGGTTTTCTGATTATATTGATGAGATGACATCATTTTGTTACAAACATAATGGAAGATCCATTGAAACCGAGTACAAGCTTCTCGATGGGAGTATCAGGTTTGAAATCCAATTTCCTGTGTAAAACTTGACAATCTTCCCAAAAAAGTTTTGTCGAGTTCACGGATACGAGACACTAGATTCAGAGTTTATAAACCTAATAAGCTAAAATAGCCGGATACCACAAATTAAGTCAACACCTTTATGTATTCAATGTTTGAAATGTTTACCTTTCTAGATTATAAATCAATTTTTTCACTGAAATATTCAAAGTACAAAAGTCTTTACCCCACCCCATCTCTCTACGGTTTTCACCATGCCAAGAACTCCAACTCCCCACTTCATCTTCAACCTCCCCCAAGATGTCATCTTTGACATCCTCTCTCGTCTTCCTACCAAATCCTTAATTCAATTCACTTGCGTCTGCACTTCATCCCCACCGTTAATCTCGCACCCTTCTTTCACCAAACTCCACCTCTCTTCCTCCGCCGCCGCCGACGACCACCATCTCCTTATCTACTATGAATCCACTGATTACATCAACCAATTCTACTCCTTCCGATCCCCAATCACCTTCCAAGAATCAATTAGTCTTCAAATCCCTTACAAAAACCTTCACGGGTACCTCCGGATTGTGGGATCAAACAAGGGTGTGATCTGTTTCTTCGATACAAATTATTACTCAAACATCGGTACGGTAATTCTCTGGAACCCTAGTATTAAAAAATTCAAGAAAATCGATGACCCTTTTTATATTCTCGATAGATTTTCGCATTTTGTTGTCGGGTTTGGTTTCGTTTCAAGGACTTGTGAGTTTAAGATCGTTGTGATTGTTTATTATTTGGACAATTCCAACACTAACAGTGTCTTGGTTTATTCTCTTGGTACCAATTCATGGAAGAAAAAGGACGATCATATCGCTCCATGTTATTTGATGAGGGGTTGGTCTAGTAATGTGGTTGTGAACTGTTTTGTAAATTGGTTAGCTTGTAAGCAAGCAATCAATGGTGTATCTCATGAAATCATGGCGTTTGATTTAAACGATGAGCTTTTTCATGTTCTTGAATTACCAAAGAACATTAGGCCTTCTTATAATCAAGTATGCTTAGCTGAGTCTTCTTCTTTAACCTTGTGTGCTCATTATCTTGAGCTCAATGGCGAAAAATGGGATATGTGGGTAATGAGTGATTATGGGGTGGCAAATTCTTGGAAGAAAGTTTGTGTGATTTCACAGCCTATGTTGTCAATTCCACCATTGTTGATGAAGAACGATGATGAGGTTTTGATCGTGACAAACGATGGGAGGCTTATGTTGTTTGATGTTATAAAAAATGAGATGTTTGATCTCAATACATGTGGTTTACCTCCTATGTTTCGGGCTATTAGTTATACGGCTAGTTTAGCTTTGCTTCATGGTTGAGGGCCGCTAAAGCAAGAACTTTTTCCATGTTTTTTGTGTAATGGTTTACATGTTTTTGTGTCCTTGACATATTGGTAATTGTAGATGTTTGAAATGTTACATAGTGACTAGGATTGTGTAAAATTTTGTGATTAGATACATAGATGGTAAAAAAAGAGTTTTTATGTGATGTAGTTTAGCTATGATTTGGGTGTCGTCATATTGGCTATTGCAATTGTTTAATATTTCTTTAGTAATGAGGAATTGTGTAAAATTTTGTGGTTTTTTAGATAGAAGGTTAAAACACAGATACGCTGCATTGAAAATTCTTGAATGAAGTTATATACAAGAAATAACGATATACTTCATTTAATTTCTTATTATAATAACCTACGCTTATCTTCATTTAAACTATGAAGTACTTACATTCTACCTCTTACTAATATTTAGGGGTGCAAACGAGCCGAGCCGAGCCCGAGCCTGAGCCTGGCCAAGCTCGGCTCGGGCTCGTTAAAAAATATATAGGGCTCGGCTCGTTACGTATCTTATGGACCCAGGCTCGGCTCGGGCTCGTTAAGAAATATACAGGCTCGGCTCGGGCTCGGGCTCGCCTCGTTTAATTCTTTACAAGCCTAAACGAGCTTAAGCTCGGCTCGAGCTCATTAAGAAGCTCGTTTACGCTCGTTTAGGGCTCGCGAGCCAAATCGAGCTTGGTGCCACAGGCTCGGCTCGGGCTCGTTTAATAAACGAGCCTTATATTTAAGCTCGGGCTCGGCTCGGGCTCGTTTAAAATCGGTATCGAGCCGAGCTTTTATCGAGCCAGTCCCGGGTAGCTCACGAGCCGGCTCGACTCATTTGCACCCCTACTAATATGACGAACTTTTAAGAAATATTACCCATTCCTATCCTATGTGAGAGGAGACGAATAGGTGGATAAGTCACCCATTTTCTGTATGGGTGAATGCGGTTTGGCTTTGAAATATCACTAGACAAAAAACGCAATATGTATTTGATATGTTTCAACAACCATCATTAATAATTGTGATCAATTTATTCATATGCATTCGATATTAAAAACTTATCTTCTGCTTTGTCTCGTATAAACTATATCATTTTAAGCCGTTATCAATGTGTCTGGATCCTCTATTTTGCCTTTAATGAACACTTTTGCCCATTTTCATCTTTTCCATTGTCATCATTGCTCTCTCTTTTTTGCGTTCAAAGATCCCTCCGAAACAAATTATAAACTTAACAAGAAAATGTAAGCAACACAAAATTGATAAGTTTAATTATATGACAACCAAGTAAAGTTCTTGATGGTTTTTTTTTACCCTCGTATCCAAAAATTTTTGCGGTTCAGACTGTTGGAACTCAAATGTTCTTTTATTCAATACTCAAACTGAAATACAAGAAAAAAACAATTCACGCTAACTATCTAAACACTCTCTTCTATGTTTTTGTGGTGCTTAACAAATGAAGCTAAAACCTCTATTTATAGTCAAACAAATATTAATGACAAGTACTACATTCAATGAATTTAAACAAGAGAAAACAAAGTTTGCCACCTTCTTCAACAATGATGGTTGCAAGTGGGTTGGTGGCTGCAATGGTTGGTGATGCCAAGTTTGTGTTTACATGTATTTACACTCACATTCTCCCCCTTAAACCAAACTTGGCTTGAGATTCGTTACGCCGATCATGTTGAGCATTTCATGCCATCCCCGACTACAGAATAATCGACAAGTGCTTTGTCTTTTATCTTTCTCGAGTTTCAATTTTGCATCCTTGGAACAAGTTGTTGGAATGCAATCTCTCACACTAAACTCCTCCGAAATCCTTTTAGCATAAGCCGTTTTCTTTAGAGACACGTCTTCCTTCTTTTGCATCACTTTACGAAAATCGATACCTCGATTTTTGGGACCTCGTTGGAGAAAACTGACAGCTGCTTTTTCGGTCCAAGTCCATCTTTTCCGTTTACCAAAGAACCCTTCTTGTCTTATCCGTGGCTTCCTTTTCCGTGCGTCGAAAAACTGGTGTCCTTTTTCACATTTTTCAACTTCAACATAAAATTCTTCCTCACTCGGATCATCTAATTTCTTTAGATGTGAACCTAGAATTTTATCATGCTCCAAATAACCATTACCTTTCATGGTATAATAATTGGCATACAGACGTAGTTGATGCCACAACCAACCTGGATCATCTTGGGATGATAAAAGACACATTTTTCGTCTCGTCTTTAAAAGTGTCTTATAGAGTCGGTTACGGGTTCTTTTTACTTTAAAAAGTAAAGTATTACTATTGTCAAATACCCGTAAAATATCACCATCCATGTCGACTCGATTCCCGTCTTCGGTTAGTTGTCCAAGACTTATAATATTCTTTTTAAGTCTATGAATGTAATATACCTCGTTAAGTAGTCTTTGATTTCCGTTTCCGTAATCAAACAAGATCGTACCTTTTCATTTGATGTCGATCTTTGACCCGTCTCCGAACCGTGTATAACCCGTCACGTTCTCGTCTAACTCATGGAACTTTGAACGATCTCCGGTCATATGATTGCTAGCACCGTTGTCAAGGTACCATTCCTCGGAATCAACTTGACTTTCTTCGGATGCAGGGATATCAATGCCGTTCTTCTCTTTTAGCGGCACCATACCTGGTGTATCTTATTGCGAGATCGCCATCATTAAAATGGGCTCTTCATCTTCATTGGTTTGGGTGAGGTTCACCTCCTCACCTCGTTTCTTGTTTGGACACTCTGATGCATAATGACCATATTCCTCGCAAGTAAAACATTTTATTTTACTTTTGTCCTTTCGAGGACGATTGTAGTCATTCCGGTTTGCATCATACTCATGACCATCTCCTCGGCCATGCCCACGATCTGGACCGCGTCCTTGGCCTTGGTTTCCACTTTCCCTTGAAGTGTTTGACGAGTCTCCCTCGTCGGTTTGCTTAGATTGAGATGCCCACTTAGCATGTGTAAGCAATAGAGAAGGTCATTCTTCCCGTTCTTCATACCCTCGAAGTCGCTCTTCGTGGGTCTTGAGACGGCCTACAACTTCTTCAACCGTCATGTTTTTCATGTCTCCAAATTGCTCGATAGATGTTACGATTTGTATAAATCGCATTGGGACGGCTCGAAGAAACTTCTTCACCACCGTATTCTCCTCGATCTTTTCACCGAGAGATCGAATACCGGTCACAATAGTGTTCAATCTCATGGCGAAATCATCTATCGACTCACCATTGTTCATTCGGATCACCTCGAATTCACTTCTCAACGTTTGTACTTTAGCCTCCTTTAACCGATCAGCTCCCCTATGCATCATCTTAAGCGTTTCCCATGCTTCTTTAGCCGTGTCCTTCTCGGCCAACATAAGAAGTACGTCATCTGGAATCGCTTGGTAAATGGCCGCAAGCGCCATCCTATCTGTTCGTTCATCTACTCTTGCATTTTGAATTGCATCCCACACTCCTTGTGCTTGCAAATTCACTCGCATTTTTATAGCCCACACCGCGTAGTTTGTTTTCGTAAGCAACGGATAGTGTAACGTAACACTACTATCCCTCCCGATCCTTTGAACACTTTCAATTTCGGGTTGAGAAAACGACGAGCTTGGTGTAGTCATTCTTGGCATATATTCAAATTACGTGTAATTTATCAAAATTACAAGGATTAAAATGTAATTTTCAGAAGTTCATGGGCTTGTTTGAAACTTTTTGAAGTATAGGGGTTATTCTGAAGTTTTTCTGAAAAATAGGGACCAACCTGAAATTTTTCGGAAATACAGGGACCAAAACGTGACTTTTTGAAACTTCAGGGACCAAATTGCAGTTTTCTGAAACCCGCTACATTGCTGCTACAGTGTCGCTACAGTGAACTGCTACAGTGTCGTCTTCTCCGGTTGTCTTCTCCGGCGAGATCTCCGGCGAACTGGTTTTTCCGGCAACTATTCCGGCGAACCTTTGACCGGACTTTTGGAGGTCTTACGGTGGTCGAAAAATTCCGAAAAATATATATTCGGAATCGTGAGAACGAGACCTTTCCAATGGGGCTCTCGAAAATCGATTTTGAGACAGAAAATATTTGACCAAAAAACCCGAGGGTGTTTAGAAAGTTGCCCGGGGAGCTTAACCAAGCTCTGATACCACTTGTTGGAACTCAAATGTTCTTTTATTCAATACTCAAACTGAAATACAAGAAAATAACAACTCACGCTAACTATCTAAACACTCTCTTCTATGTTTTTGTGGTGCTTAACAAATGAAGCTAAAACCTCTATTTATAGTCAAGCAAATACTAATGACAACTACTACATTCAATGAATTTAAACAAGAGAAAACAAAGTTTGCCACCTTCTTCAACAATGATGGTTGCAAGTGGGTTGGTGGCTGCAATGGTTGGTGAGACCAAGTTTGTGTTTACATGTGTTTACACTCACATTCTCCCCCTTAAACCAAACTTGGCTTGAGATTCGTTACGCCGATCATGTTGAGCATTTCATGCCATCCCCGACTACAGAATAATCGACAAGTGCTTTGTAGATGAAGAGATCGAGAGTTGGTGTTAATAGTAGTAGTATGACTAAGGTGTGAGATGGGTAAACCTGATCCAGGCCACCATAGTCAGAGAATGACCCGAAGATTGCTAGTATCAGTAGTGACATGATAAGATGCCCCGGTACATTGGAGTGGAGTGAGAATGAGTGGTACAATCCTTGGTGAGATGACCGATCCTAGCACAAAAGTTGCAGGTAACATTTTCATTGAAGGAGGATGTCAGACCAGAATTCTTGACAGACAATGGCATATTATTGGATATGGTGGTGGGTTGTAATCTAGCGGATTGGTTATTGGAGGACGACCACGGTCGAGAGAAACCGTTATTGGTCCTTTGGGTTGCATCTTTGTTGGATTGGGACTTGTACCCACGTTGTGAATAGTTGCTGTTGGAAGAATAAGAGTATTCTTAGTAGAAGTTTTTTTGTTGCATATCGAAATTAACAAGTTTGTCACGAAGCTCGTCAAAGGAGATTGGAGTGTCACGGGCAAACTTGTTAATTTCGAAATGCAACAAAAAAACTTATTTCACATGGGTTAGTTATAAATCTTTAAAGATTGGTAAATAACTACGATATAACCAAGAAGGGCATAGTTGATTAAGGTAGAAAGAAGTTGCCGACGTCACACAGCAAAGTTTTTGTTGGTGAGTTTAATAGGAAGATATGTGTATGTGCCTGGAGTTGGATGATTGAGGAAGTGTTTTGGTTTGCCATGCGGGCATGAGAAAACAAAGAAGAGGTAAAAAAACGATAAAGTCGAGTCAAGGCTATGACAACAGGGAAAGACCCTTGAATAAGCTGCAAACCCAAAAAAGTAAATATCCCAAAATTTATGCGGTTCAGACTGTTGAAATTTGATGCTTATCGCTTTCCTCACATTTTTCCCTTTAGGGATTATTTTATTTATTTTTGGTGTTTATCGTTTTCTATTGTTCTGCCGTGTATCGCTATTTATAGCTTTGTTTTTCTTCTCTATTTCATTAGGAAACTAGACGAATGCCTGTGCGTTGCGCAGGAAAAAAGTTATTAGTTAGAATAAAAATAAATGCATGTTATTCTTATACCAAATTAATATATATATATATATATATATATATATATATATATATATATATATATATATATATATATATATATATATATATATATATATATATATATATATATATAGACAAATCTCTTCATTACTTTTAACTATATGATAATGCATACATGTGTCATAAATTTGGAAAACAACGAATTTTAACAATTTTAATGAATAAATACAATGTATCAAAATAAAAAAAAATTAATATGGTTTAAGATAAAGAGTTATCTTAAACCACATGATTTTAATAGTCTACCAACAGGTCGTGATTGGATAGAATTTTGTATAATTTCAAATTTATCTTTACTTTTATCTATTTTAAAATCAATCTAAAATTACGAATTTGGTCATGTTTTAATTTCGAATATTTAATTTAAATTAATAATGTTCTCATTGGTTGATAATGGGAGCAAATAAATTGTATTATATAAGAGAAAGAGAAAAGATTATATATGTATGTGAAGCAATGTGTGATAAACAATAAAACCTCAAATTGATGTGGTAAGAGATAAATAATTTATCTGAAACCACATTGATTTGGACGGCTTCCTTTATGATAAAAAATAGATATATTTGAATACATGAAGTATATATTGATTGAATGGCCTCTAAGAAAATTAGAAATCGTCGTTTTTGACCATCAATATTACATAAGAAATAAAAGTTCAAAATTGCATGATTCGGTACAATGCATGCGATATTGTACAACATGATGAACAAATACGTAGTACATCTTGGATCGACTCGCTAAAATTATAGAGCTCAACTTCATGAAAAAAAATAAGAAAACTTTAACTATATATTCCCTTTAACTTTAATATTTGGTAATATTCCCAACAATAAAAAATATCAAATGATCAAATGATATATATATAATTGTTTTAACTTGAGGGGGACCTTTATTTATAGAATAAAAAAGCTTCTTGAGTTGGTTTATCATGACGATGTGGGATCACAATTTCCTTCATAGTGTTATTTTGTATCATTTTCTTATCCCACATCGCTTAAAAACACAACTGAAGAGATTTCAAACATCTATAAGTAAAGAGACTAACATGATTTTCATCCCACATAGCTTAAGAAACAAATTTCAAGGGAAAGAAAATATCTATAAGTAGAGAGGTTAAAATCATTTCTCTCATATCTATGTTCTTTTGTGTTCTTGATTGTAAATGTGTGACACGATGTGAGACAGAAAAATATCAACATAATATGGTAAAATAAATTATTAATGTTGAACCACATTGTTTTGAATGATATCTTTTTATAATAGATAGTTAAAACATTAACATTTGAAATTTCTACATATATACATATTGGTGAATCGACAAATGTTTACACCAATGTCACTTTTTATAAACGAAACACTATAAACTTTACACTTAGTCAAGTTTTTAAAAGTTTTAAGTAAGAAACTAAATTTCTACGTATATACATATTGGTGAATCGAAATTTTTTTACACTACGTAAGTAATTTTAATTTTTTACTTTTGAGTTTCAATACTTTTTATAATTGAAACTAAATAGTAAAAATCTTTTAAAACTTGCGATAAAAGAATGTTTCTATGATAAAATAATCACTAAACAATAATAGACTTGAAAGATCAAGTTTGATGGATAATGAAAGCAAATGAATTGTATTATATAAGAGAAAGAAGAGAGGTCATATATATGTATGTGAAACAATGTGGGATAAAGAAAAAAAATCTCAAATTAATGTGGTAAAAAATATTTAAATTAATATATTGATTATATTAAGTGGGAATTTGAAAGGTCATGGAGGTTTCAAATGAATGTGGTGAGAGGAAAAATGCTTACTTTATAAGATACTAGTCGAATGCCCGCGCGTTGCGCAGGAAGAAAATTATGTATTTTTATAATATAGACAAATACATATTATTCTTATACTATTTTTAAAAAGATTATAAACATATCCTCATTATTTTCAATTATTTGATGATAGATATATGTATCAAATTACTGAAAGATAAAAAAAATTATAACATGTATGATGAATAAACACAATCAAATAAAATTAAAAATAACATGATTAAAGAAAAAAATACTTATCTCGAACCACATTATTTTAATAGCATCCACCTACAGATTATGCATGGATATAATTTCTATTTAATTTCAGTTAATTTTTTACTTTTAGGGTTTAGGGTTTATAAAAACTAATTATTCGGTCAAGATTCAATTTAAAATAATTTATTTAAACTAAGAGTATTTTTTCCTTTTACCACATGCATTTGAAACATCCATGGCCTTTCAAATTCTCACTTAATATAATCAATTTATTAATTTAAATTTTTTTACCCTATTAATTTGAGATTTTTTTCTTTATCTCACATTGCTTCACATACATATATGATCTTTTGTCTTTCTCTTATATAATACAATTCATTTGCTTTCATTATCCTTAAGCGGCCTTTTTCTTTTGTATCAACTAAACCATCATTTATAATGCAATATATGACTCGTTTTCCATGAACCTACTGATATGCGATAAAAACACAGAGCTTATTGGCTTTTGTTTCCTGCCTGTCTGCTACCAATCTCATTCAACCACCATCATGTGTATTATTTCTTTTAAGTTCAATTTAATATGTATAATCACATAATATATGTAAGTGTTTTCCGCTTATTTTCAATCACTTTTAATTTAATACACAAATCTCAAAGTTATTAGCGTAAGGGATAAACATATCATCATCCGTAATATATGTAAAGCTCAACTTCATTAAAATAAAAATAATAGAACTTTAAGTTATATATTCCATTGAAGTTTAATATTTGGAAACGTTTTTGACAATACAAAATGACTAATGGTTTATGTAACTGTTTCAACTATGAGGGAGACTTTTATTCATATAACAAAAAGTTTCTTAAGTTGATTTATCATGACGATATAGGTTCAAACTATCCTTCATATTGTGTTATTTTATATCATTTTCTCATCCCACATCGCTTAAGAAACACAATTGAATAGAAATCAAACATCTATAAGTAAATAGATTAATACACATCTCATCCCACATTGCTTAAGAAACAAATTTTAAGGGAAAGCAAGCTCTATAAGTAAAGAGTGTAAAACCATTTCTCTCATATATTTGTTCTTCTGTGTCTTTGATTGTAACCACCTTAAGCATTGGGTGCAACATTTCATAGACTATTGATTTCAATTTTAGGTTCGATTTCATAAAATTTGGATGGGTGCGTACCAGCGCCCTTTTATTTTATTTTTTTAAAAATATTCAAACTAATGTGGTACATGATAACAATGCATATTAAATCATGTTTAATAAAAGAATTATATTATAAGATTTAGATAAATATTTATAGATATATATGTTTGAACTTTAAAAATGTTCGAATATTTACGATTCAATTTTTTTATATATACCTTATTAAATCGAAAAATTGCTTGCAACGTTGTCATCATCAAATTGAAATATGATACATGACATACGATGAACTTACAACCCAATCGGGTTTTAATAGTTTTTAACTCATTTTAATATTCATATTTTTAGTTTCAATACTTTTGAAAGCTAAAACAAAATAGTAGAGTTCTTTGAAACTTTGAGCCGAAAATAGGTTTTTACGATAAATTGACCCGTAATCAACAATATACTTTGAAAACCATGTTATGATCAAGATATAATGATAAGAGAACCGATGTGTGAAGCAATGTGATACAATTAAAAAAACATCAAATTAATGTGGTAAAAGGTAAATAGTTTATCTTGAAACATTGTTTTCTTTACTTTTTTTATAATAGAAACACACATATAATGGTTCAATTTAAGTTGTTTGATAAATGCTGAAACGTTCGCTACTGAAATTTTTTTATGTATATACATCGCGGTGAATCTAAAAAAGTAAGCACATTTGTCACATATTTACTACAACATACTTTAAACGTGTAACGCAATAAATTTTTAAAAGTTTTTAGTAATACCCGTCTTTATTTTTTAGATCTAATAGTTTTGAACTCCAAAACCAAATAGTAGAATCATTTAAAACTTTGACAAATTTTGATAAAATGACCACTAACAAATAATAGTTGAAAGTGATAAGTCATACTATGATCAAGATTGATGAATCATGGATGCAAATGAATGATATTATATAAGCAAAAGAGGAAATGAGATATATATGTGTTGAGTAATGTGGGACAAAGAAAAACTATTCAAATTAGTAAGCATTATAAAAAGATATTTGAAAAGTCATTGGAAATATGAAAGGACATAGGAGTTTCAAATGAATGTGATGCTTTGAAATATGCATCTATTATAAGATATATAGATAAGATAACACCAGTAATTAAAGTACGCCTTCTTGGTTTCTGTTTTTGTTACTTGGTTTCTGATTTTGTTACAGACAAGGGCAATTGAACCATTTTTCCATTGAGGTAAGATTTCCAAGTATTTATGATCTCCCATTGAGATGGCATTTTCAAGCATTTAAGACGTGTCCTATATTACAGGCTGCAATTTTGGCAACTTAGCCATATCTACGGGCTACTTCTTGTTTTTAACATTAATATACATCCATAGAGAACATCAACACATACAATTAGACTTTTTCAGGATTTAATGTTTACTACACAACCACAACCACAAGTTGTTTAATATCATGATCAGTTTTTGAAGTAAATTTGGGACCACAAAACAAAAAGAAAAGGATAAAAGTGGGGGGTTTGTGTTCTTGAATTTGCAAATGGAGAATAAGAACAGGCGCAAGGTTTGTGTCACCGGAGGTGGCGGTTACATTGGCTCAGCCCTGGTTCACTCACTTCTACAAAGTGGCTTCATTGTCCATGCTACTCTAAGGAACCTGGGTAGCCTTTCTTTTCTCTCTTTGTGTATCTTTGAACCAAATACTATAGCCTACAAATCATGCCATGCAATCGGTTATTACGTTGTACATAAACTATTGCAAACATATATGGTCATAAAACACCTATGGTCCTTTAACAATTTGTTTTTATGTTATTTATATCATTATGACCGGTTGTAATAAGATTATATGATTTTATTTTTTGCATAACGTTCTAAACTTGCCACTAAAGTTTTATTTGTACACCTAAGTCTTTGAACAAATAAATTGTGACTTTTCATACAGTTATTACCGATATCTATTAAATTATTTATTTTTGTCTATAAATAAACAAAAAATACCAGTTTTTTGCTTAACCTTTTTTTTTTTTTTTTTTTTTTTTGTATACCTGTATCAGTTTATCACAGTTTGATTATTGGGAAGCGACGAATTTATTATGGGGAAAATTCCTCAAACGATTTCTTGGTTATGACTTTTGGTTTGGATAAAGAAACATCTCCGATTTCGCTTGCATTTAGATATTTGGTTAACGATTTCGGTTTTCCAGTGGTTAGAGTTGGATTTATTGGTGAAGGTTTCATCTTGATTTTGTTTGAAAGCACCAAAAAGTATAGAACGTAAAAAAAAATATGCTGTTTAATATTCTCACTAAACAAAAAACTATTTAATTTTGCACTATTTTATTTGTACGTCTAGTGTCTCCAAACAAATTTCTTTTTGTTTTATATACATTTATTGTGCTTTATATTTAGGAACCATAGGTATACACAAAATATAAAAAAGCACAAAAGGGAATAAAACCACTAGAAAATAATTGTTTTGTTCAGGAACATGGGTGTACAAATTAAAGTTTAGTTACAGTGTCAAATAGGAATAAAACCAGTAAAAAAACACTAGAAAATACTTTTAAAGTTTGTTAACAAAATTTAAGGGCATGTTTGTTTCAAGTTTTTTAATGGAATTCAAAGGAATAGGAAAGAGAAATTCCGTTCAAAACGTGTTTGGTTAAATAATTGATGGAATGAAATTGTGTAAAATTCCATCAAATTCCATATATAATTAAATTTATCATTCCTTTGCATAATGCCAAATAATTCAAATTCCATTGATTATTTTTTCTTATCTCCGATTAAAATGATATATTTAACCTTATAAATGGTAGTTTAGTCATTTTATATACTTTATATTCCAATTCTTTCGATAAAATTTGCAATTCTTTCGATAAAATTTGCAAACTAGCAGACTTCAACAAATAATTTCATTTCATTATCTGTCAACCAAACGCGTTAGGGATTCAAATTCCTTCGGATTCCAATTCCATCAAATTTTCATTCATCTTAAAGATTTCAATTCCTTTGTAAAAATTCTGTGAACCAAACGCCCCCTAACTTTTCCCAAAATGTAATATTATATATTTATATGTATGGCAGGTGATGAATCCAAGGTGGGGCTTTTGAAAGGTTTTCCATATGCAAAAGAGAGGCTACATTTGTTTGAAGCTGATATATACAAACCAGAAGAATTTGAAGCAGCAATCGAAGGTTGTGTCTTTGTTTTCCATGTTGCAACCCCATTGTTACACACTACTAGTTATAAGGTATCACAATCTTGAATCTATGACCAACAATCAAGATTCTCAAAACCCAAAAAAGTAAATTTCCTTTTATGATTTTGCTGGTTGATGACGATATTATGGTGCTTATCTATAGTACAATGACACCAGTGAAGCTGCAATCAGTGGAGTCAAGAATATCGCAGATGCTTGCATACGTTCAGGGACAGTGAAGCGGCTCATATATACCGCATCCGTTGTTGCAGCTTCGCCATTAAAAGACGATGGAAATGGTTATAATATCACCATTGATGAAAGTTGTTGGACACCCCTTCATCTTAACGTTCCTTACAGCAATGATTTTTCAAAGGTTTTTAGTAATTTCTTTTGTTTTTTCTTGATTAATTAGGGTTTCGTTTCAAATTTTCCATCTTGTTTGTGGGTTTCTTGTTAGGAGTACACAGAATCGAAAACAAAAGCTGAGCAAGAGATCTTGAAAATTGGGGAAGAGAAAGCAAGTGAATTGGAGGTGGTGACATTAGGTTGTGGGCTAGTGGGAGGCAAAGGTCGTCTACCATATGCTGCAGGCAGTTTATTTGTGTTGTTATCACAAATTTTTAATGATTCGACTCATTATCAGTCTCTAAAGTACTTAGAAGAATTGTTAGGAAAAATCCCGATTGTCCATATCGAGGACACTTGTCGAGCACATATCTTTTGTGCCGAGACACCGTCTGTTAAGGGGAGATTCTTATGTGCTAGCTCTTACGTATCAAGTGCAGCAATTGCCACGTATGTTCATGAAAACTACCCACAGTTTCATTTGAAACAAGAGTAAGTTGATTTTCATAAACAAAAATATATGGTTGTTTTTTTTTTATTTTGAACCAGCGAATAGATATGGTTTCACCTGAGGGTAATCAGCCCCGCAACCCAGGGTGTTGGCGATTACCTAAGGCGCAAAGGCCTTTCCCCTCCACCTAATTCGCCTTCCAGGAAAATCCCCCATATGGGGTTAGTCGGAGTCGAACTCCAGACCTTCCACCACATGGGTATATAACCCGGATGCATCCACCCAGCTAGGCTGGGCTTCACTTGCATATGGTTGTTTAGTTGAAACTATGATATATGGAGTCTTTGTCTTTATTTTCTCTACAAAAATAATTTTTAGAGGGATAGACTCCAACATAGACAAATGAGATATTGTTTAGCCAATACGAGACACTATCAAAATCGTCAAAATTTATAATGGGTTTCTTGTTTCAGATACTTTGAAGAACATAAGAGAGAAACCAAATGGGGCTCCAAGAAGCTTGAAGATTATGGGTTTGCTTACAAGTGCAATATGAAAATGATCTTGGATGATAGTCTTGAATGTTGTACCACTCAAGGAAATTAAAAACACAAACAATTTGAAACCTCTAAGTATATTTATGTTGGTTGAGTGAGACTAAATGAACTGTCAAAGGACCAATAGTCTAAATAAGTACAGTCAAAAGTCAAGTTAACTTCGATCTTTTGACACCAATAGTCTAAATAAGTACAGTCAAAAGTCAAGTTAACTTCGATCATTGTGTGGTACGCATATTAGTGAGTGAGTTTCCAGTTTATCATTTACAAATTTAATAAATGAGCAGGCAAAACTTATTGTTGATAATCGAAGCCAAATACCGAGTCGGTCCAAGCCGTTTTGAGGTCTGATGCAAAATAAAAAATAAGCCTCTTTCAAAATATAGAAACTTATTATCAAATAACTGAAATTGATGTACGAAATAGTAACATGTACTATTTCATTAAAAATTACAATTATTTGATGTTTGCTAAGGATGTGTTTGAATTCGAGTTTTAAAAGAAAGGTTATATCTAGTTTTTTAATTGGTTAAAAACCGGATCAAAATCAGTTGGATAATAAATATCTATTTATATATATCCAATGGATAAACCAATCAAATTCAACATCTAATTGGATTGGATCAGTTTAGTTTTATAAAATAAATTGGATTGAATCGGTTGACAAAATCGAAAATCCAATGTATAATTGGATTGGACCGGTTTTATAAAAAACCATTGGATTTCGTCCAATGAACACCCTTAAGGGGCAGTCTAATCAGCATGGAGTAGACAACCTTTATTAAAGATCATCACATTCTTGATTGTCCGCTTATAGTGGATGAGTTGATCTCTTGGTATAAGAAATGAAAAGAGAAACTCTAAATCTTTAAGGCTGACTTCGAGCAGGCGTATGATTAAGTGTCGTTAGCGTATTTGCAACAAGTTCAACTCATGAGTCTCGGTTTAGATTTAAATTTTCATAATGGATTAATGCTTGTTTATGTTAGGTTAGACCCTTGGTTCTCGTCATTGGAAGTTCGACTCACGAGTTTAAATTATATAGAGGGATGGGACTAGGAGACCTTGTATACCCGTTTCTCTTTTTCTAGATTATGAAGGGTGTTTATGTTTTTATTGAGGATGCTATTGTGGTTGTTTCTTTTTATAAACAGAATAAAATTCGTTGGCGAAGTGAAATAGATACCAGTACGATTCATAGATAAGTTTTGTAAAAAGGTTTGATTATTGTTGAGAAATGTTAAGGTTTTTCTTTTGATAATGTTGCATCAAAAGAAATGTTAAGCTATTGAAAAATGTCTATCCGAAGGTCATATGAAGTACTAATGTTGACATTTTGGATGGTTGGACCAAATCAATTTGAACTTTTCTGTAACTACTCAGTGTGTTAGATCTCATTACTAAAACTATATGATTAGACATAGTCTGATTTTTGAATAAGGCAATTCAAAATTTGGATACATTCGAAACACCCTTTGTACGACTAACGACATGTTTCCTTTGTTTATTCTATTTTAACCCGTAATGAATACTAGGAAAATTATATTAAAATATGAAAAAAATAAAAATAAAAATATATCTAGTCTTATTGATCAATTTTCAAGAAATAAAAAAATTAAAAAAAAATCATGCATTCCGCAAATGGTGTCTACAAAATCCACAAATCATTTTCGAAATCATTAAAACTACAACGTTTTAATGATTTTTGCAAATGACCTCTGAATTTCACAGATGTCATCTGCGAATTTCATGAGGCCCACTAATTTGAGGTATAAAAGCTTCATTTTTCTTGTTTTCTTTCATTTTTACCGAAAAAAGAATACATGTTTGTGGTTGTTGCCTCTTCCGCTAGATCGATTCTCACCAAGGCCTTTCCTCTTCTGTTAGATGACTGATACGAACTCATCCCATACTAGCCTAGTATCAAGTCATAAGCCCAAATGTAGAACTCACTACCAAAAACTAGCTTGAAGAAGGAGGGGACACTTAGACTTATAAGCCACTAATTGAATTTGTTTTCTACCAATGTGGGATCGTAACAATACCCCACGCTTTGAAGAGCCAACGTCCTCGTTGGTCACGGCTATGTTTGTCACGGTTGGCACCCATTTTCGGTCCAAGCCACCACTCCATGGGCCACCACTCCGAGTCCTTGTTGGTCACGGCTACGTTGGTCACGGTTGGCACCCCTCTTTTTCGGTCCAAGCCAACACTCCAAGTGTCGGCCTCTTCTAAGCTCCGCCCCTGGTGCCTTCCAGATATCTAATGAAGTACAATCGGCTGGAGTTCCTACAAATAAGTATACAGTTAGTCGACGGCAAGTTCCAAAAGATCTGTATGGATCATAAGATATTCATTTTTTACTGGAATTAAAATCAGTGATTTGGAGGGGACCTGATTTACTACTATCTTAATCCAAAAACACATAAAAGATGCACCAAGAGAGAGCTGAAAACAAAAATTCATGTAAACAAATACCAACCTTGAAATCGATTAAACCTAGCATTAAGGAAATTGACTTGAAACAAAAGCTCAAGATACAATTGACCTGTGGTGAGCTCGAATTGAAACAAGATCGAGGTGCTGAAATTGAAACACGGGAAACAGACCTGTGAGTTTGATACCAAATTAAAACAGAATCGAGATGCTAAAATTGAAACAGTTGAAACCTACCTGTGACTGTGAGGTTGAACAACGTAGATTGACCTGTGGCAAACTCGAACTAAAACGGCATTTGAGCTTTACGAGCACATGTATCATTAGGTTATACCGAACTATGAGTATACCGAAATTAAAACAATATCGACATGCTGAAATTGAAACAGGGAAACTGACCAATGAGTTTGAGTAACGTGATTGACCTATGGTGACCTCGAATTGAAACGACATTGGAGCTTGACAAGCACATAGCGTCAAAGGGTTTCTATTTGGGCGATTTTCACTGGTGACCAAGTTTTTTACTTGGGAAAATGACTTATAAGGGTAATTATGTTTCAAAAATGTTTAAAAAACATCATTCAAGTTTGGTTTGTTCAAAAAACACCATCTAAGTAAAGCATTTGTACAAAAAACACCATCCAAGTAAGGTCTTTGTACAAAAAATACCAACGAACTACATGCTTTGTATAAATTTTACCCGATGGTAACCGGCTCTTGCAGGTTAAACTGTTCATCTGGTATTATGCCATGTCACTAAATATTAGGCCAAGTCATCCTTTAACCTGCAAGAGCCGGTTACCATCGGGTAAAATTTGAACAAAACATGTAGTTCGTTGGTGTTTTTTGTACAAAAGCCTTACTTGGATGGTGTTTTTTGTACAAAGGTCTTACTTGGATGATGTTTTTTGAACAGACCAAACTTGGATGGTGTTTTTTGAACAGTTTTGAAACATAATTACCCTTATAAGTCATTTTCCCTTTTTACTTTTAAGCAACCGAAAGGAATCACGAAATAGTGGAAATAATAAAGGAGGGAGAGAACACAGGGAAACAAAAATATGTTGAAATTACTTCAAAATCAAAAAATCAAATTTTCAATAGTGCGCAATTTTTTATGAAATTAGTGGCATAAAAAATAATGTGACACTAAAAACCTGATATAGTATCACATAAAAAATACATCACTAAAAGTTTGTGCCAGTAAATGTAATTTTTTTTGTAGTGACTATTATATTTAACCCGACTAATCGGACCCTAGTAACTCGAACCCGACTAATCCTTAGCTTAATAGAATTGGGTTTCGGTTAAACTTGTTTTTAGAATATCCGACTAACCTGAAACTCGATCCGGTTGACCGATTAACACCTATAGATGGGGCTTTAGTGTAACACCCCTTTCTCAAACCATATTTTAATACAGTTTACATTACAAAATTATCTTACAACTTGTGACTATGAAAAAGTCACTTAATTTTTTTTTACAAACTTTATTCTCAAGGGGATATTACAGACTTAATACAGAAACCATAATTCAAACTTATCTGTATCTTACACTGGTCTCAACTTCAACTCCTGCTCCTTTCACCTAAGAACATAGCATTTAAAAAAACTAATACGTGAGACATAAAGCCTCGTGAGTAATATGGGTTTTAGACCCAAATCTTTTCTGCTCAAAACTTGAAATATAAACAATTAAACTGCTTAGAATTTATTTTTATAATAAATCTCAAAATACTTTCTTTCTGAAAAACTGTTTCTTTTCTCAAAACTGTTTTCTTCCTTAAAACTGATTTCTTTCTTTAAAACAGTTTTCTTTCTTAAAAACTGCTTTCTTTCTCATTCTCTTGTGACCAACTGAAACTCATGAATTAGTTTATTTTAATTCATTTTACTAACTCCCCTCGCGGGACAGAACAGATCCACCCGCAAGGTTATACTATCTCTGTCTCCCCTTCGTGACTTGGAACAGATCCAATCACAAGGTTATGCTAAGCTAGACAACTACTTCGCGACGGGAGGTACCACCCCAGTAATGTCTTCAGATCTCCCGATTATGTGGGTGATCCTAGTCCGGACAACTGACTCTCATTACTTTCTTAGCTTAAGTTCTTATCTCATTACTTTCTTCATTTCATCTCAAATTGGTCAAATGGGACACAATTTAAAATAAACTCAAGCTCACAAACTTTTAAACTCATAATAAAAAATACTTTCAAGACTAGCTTCAATATCTCTAGCTCTTATATAGAGCTACTATCAAAACTTTTCAAACTATACTTCTTTAAAAACTGAACTTCTTTAAAATCTCTTTTAAACATTTAGCTCTTAGAGCTACTTTCAAAATTGTTTCCAAACTTTAGTATTTGCAAATATTTGGAAATCTCATTTTCTGAAAATATTATTTTGCTATGTACTAGAGAAATCCTCATAAAACTCACCTTGATATAGCTACAGATCACTAAGCTTCTCGTACTCCTTTCCCCTTTCCGTGCTCAACAATATTCGAAGCACCTCCTACACAAGTATCATGTATACATATTTAATGAATAAATACATACTATAACTGACTCTATAGCTTAAGAGTCTCATACGACACTACTACAGGTCATAACAAATGTATAACCATTAATAGACTCATTTTAAAATTTTCCCGAAATACGCGTATTTTACTACAGTACCCTCGGGAGGTCGTATTTCGGTTATGACAATTTTTCATGAAGTCTTAGGCCATAATAGACCTATGCTCAAAATTTGGGGTCAAACGGACATGTCTAGGACTAATTCTCAAAATCCAAGTTTGCTTGGCAGGAGACTCAATGCAGAAACTGCATTTTGAGTCTGCCGCGAGGTCGCGTCGCGACCTACCCTATGGTCGGGTCGCGATCTGTAGTATGTTGTTATTTTTGACGTTTTTTCCAAACTGCAGCTCCACTATTCACCCTATTAAGCTCTTAATATTTAACTTAACCGGTTTAGGGTCATTTCCAGGCCCTAAATACCAACTTATACTTAACTTTAACTTCCAAAATCATCAAATCTTTCTTAAAATCTTGGAAATCCTTCCGAAAACACCATTTTTCACCAAAAATCATTTTATTGGATTTTCAAAGCTTGAAACTGATTTCTTGCATCTTTTATGTCATGTTTGACTTAACAAGACCATAAGAACTATATAAAATCAGTTTCATCTCTTGAACCCATTTCTAGGGTTCTTGAGTTAAAAACCCATTTCACCATTGTTGCGTCAAAGCTTCAATTCCTTTGAATTAATAACTACTACATGTTTCTTTCACCTTTTCTAACACATTAGATTCATCAAAACCTTCTGAACATTCAAACCCGTGACTTAGGGTTCTTGAGGAAAATCACCATTTCTTGATTTTTTAACATATTCAACTACTAGAACATGTTGAATGGATGATTTTGAGCAAGATACATTAGATGATTACATTAGAATCATGATTTCTGGAAAATTCATAAATCAAGACTCAACTCCCGTTCACTAATTTGGATGAAATAAGCTTGGAACATATAATCTCTTACCTTTTGAAGCTTAAATCTTCAAACTTGGAACTTGATTCGTACACTTCTTCCTGATCGTTCGTGTTCTTCCTGTACTCTCTCTCGCTCTCTCTGGACTCTTCTACTGAATTCTGGAGATGAGAGTTAGATAACTCTCTTATTTATATTTAATTTTTATAAAATATTTTCACATTAGCCCCTTAGGTTCCATCTTCTTTACAAAAATAGTCCTAAGACCCATAATCTTGCAATCAAGGTTCCATTAACTACCAACTTAACATTTTCTTAACATTTTGGTCATTTTTATTTCAAATGACCATTTTGCCCTTTTTGGTCAAGTTTTACTATTCACGCGGTAAAACTCCAAATTTTACATACACTTTTATTTCGTACATTCTTATTTCATAACAACATATTATTTTACATAATGGTCTTATAATGTGTCAAAAGACCATTTTACCCTTTTACAGCTTTTTCGCGGGTTCTTACAGTCACCCCTCCTTAAGCGGATTCCGTCCTCGGAATCTTTTCGTAATCTGTGAAATCTGGATATCTTCTCTTCATCTCTTCCAGTGTCTCCCAAGTTAGGTTTGACCCTAATGGGTGCTTCCACTTGACTAGAACAATGTCAATTTCTTTATTTCTTAACTTCTTGGTCTGCATTTCTAGGATTGCTTCAGGTTCTTCAATCAGTCTGTTAGGAGTCTCCACCCTCAAGTCTGTATATGGTATCACTAACTCTTCTTTTCCAAAGTACTTCTTCAGGTAGCATACATGAAAGGTATCATGTATTCCACTAAGTTCTGGTGGTAACCCCAACTTGAACGCTTGTAACCCAACTCTCTTTAGGATTCTAAAAGGTCCAATGTATCTTGGACTCAACTTTCCTCTCTTGCCAAATCTGACTACACCCTTCCACGGTGACACTTTTATCATCACTAAATCACCTTTTTGTAAATCATACGGTCTTTTCTTTAAATTGGAGTAACTCTTCTGTCGGTCTTGTGCTGCTTTCATGTTAGCCTGAATCACTCCAATCTTCTCATTGGTCACTCTAACAATTTCTGGTCCTGTCAACTTAGTCTCACCCGCCTCCAACCAGCATAAAGGAGTTCTACACTTTCTACCATACAATGCCTCAAAGGGTGGCATTTTAATGCTAGAATAGTAGTTGTTGTTATATGCAAACTCCACTAAGGGCAGGTGTTCATCCCAACTGCCTCCAAAATCCATCACGCATGATCGTAGCATGTCTTCTACTGTCTGAATCGTTCGTTCACTCTGACCATCCATTTGTGGATGATACGCTGTACTTAGCTGAATTCTCGTCCCCATTTTCTCTTGTAAAGCTCTCCAAAAGTTAGAGGTAAATCTGGGGTCTCTATCTGACACGATGGACAACGGTGCACCATATCTTCTTAACACTTCATCTATATACAACTGGGCTAACTTCTCCAATGGAGTAGTTTCTTTTATGGCTAGAAATAGTGCACTCTTGGTCAACCGGTCCACTATAACTCATATACAATCATAACCTCTCCTCGTTCTTGGTAACCCGACAATAAAGTCCATGGTTACATCTTCCCACTTTCCGGCTGGAATGTGCAATGACTGAGCATCTCCATGCGGGACCTGATGTTCCGCCTTGACTTGTGCACAAACGACACACTTGGAGATGTACTTAGCTATCCTCTTCTTCATTCCAGGCCACCAGTACTGTCTTCTCAGATCTTGATAAGTCTTGGTACTCCCTGGATGTATGGAATACTTTGACTTATGTGACTCTCCTAGAATCAGCTTTCTCAATCCTCCTGCTTTCGGTACCCAAATGCGGTTCCTGAAAGTCTTCAACCCCTGACTGTTTGTTTCAAACTGTATGTCTTTTCCTAGTTTCTCATCTTTCAAATCTCCACTTTCTTCCACTTTTTGCTGGGCTGCTCTAATCTGCTCTATAATACTGGACACTAACTCTATTCGGATCGATCTTGCCTTGATTCTTTTCTCAGGAAATTTTCTACTCAATGCATCTGCTACTACATTTGCTTTACCTGGATGGTATACAATGTCGCAATCATAGTCACTAATAAACTCTAGCCATCTTCTCTGTCTCATGTTCAACTCTTTTTGAGTGAACACATACTGCAAACTCTTATGATCGGTGAATAGCTTGCACCTTGTACCATACAAGTAATGTCTCCAAATCTTCAAGGCAAATACGATCGCTGCAAGCTCTAAATCATGGGTTGTGTACTTTGTTTCTGGGTCTTTCAACTGTCTGGAAGCGTATGCTATAACCTTCCATCTTTGCATCAACACACAGCTAAGCCCCCGATGCGAGGCATCGCTGTACACTTCAAATTCTTCTGTCCCATATGGTAACGTAAGGACATGCACATTACACAAGTTCTTTTTTAATGTAGCGAAAGCTCTTTCTTGTTCTTCTTGCCATCTAAATTTCTCTTCTTTCCGGGTTAGTCGTGTAAGTGGCACAGCTATACGGGAGAAATCCTGAATAAATCTCCGATAATACCCGGCAAGTCCGAGAAAACTTTTAACTTCAGTTGGCGTCTTGGGAGGTTCCCATTTCATCACGGCTTCAACTTTTGACGGGTCAACTTTTATACCTTGGATAGAAACAACATGTCCAAGGAACTGCACCTCTCGCATCCAAAACTCGCACTTGGAGAACTTTGCATATAGTTGTTTTCGCCTCAAATTCTCAAGCACTGTTCGCAGGTGGCTCGCATGCTCTTCTCTATTCTTTGAATATATCAGTATGTCATCGATGAACACTATAACAAATCGGTCTAGGAACGGTTTACAGACCCGATTCATTAAGTCCATAAAAACCGCTGGTGCATTGGTAAGACCGAATGGCATCACTAGGAACTCGTAATGCCCGTATCGAGTACGGAACGCTGTCTTCTCCACATCACTCTCTTTCATCCTGACTTGGTGATATCCGGATCTCAAATCAATCTTTGAGAAATAATCTGCACCTTGTAACTGATCAAACAAATCGTCTATTCTGGGCAACGGGTAACGGTTCTTGGTAGTAATCTTGTTCAATTCTCTGTAATCTTTCTTCATATCCGAAGGTGATATGAAGTACTAAAGTTGACATTTTGGATGGTTGGACCAAATCAATTTGAACTTTTCTGTAACTACTTAGTGTGTTAGACCTCATTACTAAAACTATATGATTAGACGTAGTCTGATTTTTGAATAAGGCAATTCAAAATTTGGATACATTCGAAACACCCTTTGTACGACTAACGACATGTTTTCTTTGTTTATTCTATTTTAACCTGTAATGAATACTAGGCAAATTACATTAAAATATGAAAAAAAATAAAAATATATCTAGTCTTATTGATCAATTTTCCAAAAATAAAAAAAAAAAAAAAATCATGCATTCCGCAAATGGTGTCTACAAAATCCACAAATCATTTTCGAAATCATTAAAACTACAACGTTTTAATGATTTTTGCAAATGACCTCTGAATTTCACAGATGTCATCTGCAAATTTCATGAGACCCACTAATTTGAGGTATAAAAACTTTGTTCATTTATAAAAGAAATAACGATATACTTCAATTAAAATTGCATACGTTTCTTTTTCATTTGAAACTATGAAGTACTTAAATTTTACCTCTATATTAATATGATGAACTTTTACAAAGTTCACGCGTTCCTATTCTATGTGTGAGGAGACGAATAGGGGGATTGCCGGATTGGTCACCCATTGTTTGTATGGGTGAATGCGGTTGGGCTTTGAAATATCACTAGACAAAAAAAACCATATGTATTCGATATATTTTAACTACTATCATTAACATTCGTGATCAATTTATTCATATGCATTCTATATTAAAAACTTATCTACTGCTTTGTCTCGTATAAACTATATCATTTTTAAGCCGTTATCAATGTGTCTGGATCGTCTATTTTGCATTCAGTGATCACTTTTGCCCATTTTCATCTTTTCCCATTGTCATACTAGTTCTCTCTTTTGCGTTCAAAGATCCCTCCGAAACAAATAATAAACTTAACAAGAAAAATGTAAGCAAAACAACATTGATAAATCTAATTTATTACATTTTAGCCAGTAAAGTTCTTGGTGGTTTTTTTTATCCTCATATCCGAAAATTTATGCGGTTTAGACAAGGGCAATTGAACCACTTTTCCATTGAGGTGAGATTTCCAAGTATTTATGATCTCCCATTGAGATTGCATTTTCAAGCATTTAAGATGTGTCCTATATCAAAGGCTGCAATTTTGGCAACTTAGCCATATCTACGGGTTACTTGTTTTTAACATTAATATACATCCATGGTGAACATCAGCACTTGCAATTAGGCTTTTCGGATTTAAGCTGTAATCAACCACAACCACAAGTTGTTTTATATCATTATCAGTTTTTGAAGTAAATTTGGGACCACAAAACAAAAAGAAAAGGATACAAGTGGGGGGTTTGTGTTCTTGAATTTGCAAATGGAGAGTAAGAACGGGCGCAAGGTTTGTGTCACTGGAGGTGGCGGTTACATTGGCTCAGCCCTGGTTCACTCACTTCTACAAAATGGCTTCATTGTCCATGCTACTCTAAGGAACCTGGGTAGCCTTTCTTTTCTTCTTTGTGTATCTTTGAGTCAAATACTAGCCTAAGAATCATGTAATCGGTTATTACCTAATTTGTACATAAACTATTGCAAACATATATAGTCATGAACGGCTGTAATTAATAATATTAGATGGTTTTAATGTTTATATAACTTTCTAAACTAAACTGGCCACTAAAGTTTTATTTGTACACCTATGTCTTTGAACAAGTAAACTGCGACTTTTCATACAGTTATTACCGATATCTATCAAATTATTTATTGTTGTTTATAAACAAACAAATAATACTAGTTTTTTTTGCTTAATTAACTTTCTTTTTTGTATACCTGAATCAGTTTATCTCAGTTTTATTATTAGGAAGCGACGCATTTATTATAGAGAAAATTCCTCAAACGAGTTATTGGTTATGATTTTTGGTTTGGATGAAGAAATCATGATTTCACTTGTATTTCGATATTTATTTTGGTTAATGATTTCGGGTTTCCAGTGGTTAGAGTTGGATTTATTAGTGAAGGTTTTCAAGATCACAATTGTATACATACAAAATATCAAAATACCTCTTTGATTATAATTGGAAATATAAGCTCAAAAACCAATTACAGTGTTTGTTACAATCTATGTTTTCATCACTCGAATACACAGAATATATAAGCTAGAAAGTAGACTAATTGGAGACAAATTGATTCTCCACAATCAATTTGTTTCCTCCTGATTTTGTGGTGAATGTGATTGTACACTAAACCCACTTAGGATTCCAACAGGTTTCATCTTGATTTTGTTTAAAAGCACCAAATATGTTGTTTAATGTCCCTAAACAAAAAAACTAATTAATTTTGCACAATTTTATTTGTACGTCTAGTGTCTCCAAACAAATTTCTTTTTGTTTCTGTATACATTTATTGTGCTTTGTATTTAGGAACCTAGCTTAGGTATACACAAAATATAAAAAAGCACAAAAGGGTATAAAACCACTAGCAAATAATTGTTTTGTTCAGGAACCTAGGTGTACAAATAAAAGTCTAGTTACAGTGTCATATAAGAATAAAACCAGTTAAAAACACTAGAAAAACTTTTATTAAGTTTGTTAACAAAATTCAACTTTTTCCCTAAATGTAAAATTATACATTTATATGTATGGCAGGCGATGAATCCAAGCTGGGACTTTTGAGAGGTTTCCCATATGCAAAAGACAGGCTACACTTGTTTGAAGCTGATATATACAAACCAGAAGAATTTGAAGCAGCAATTGAAGGTTGTGTCTTTGTTTTCCATGTTGCAACCCCATTGTTACACACTACTGGTTATAAGGTATCACAATCTTGAATCTATGATCAACAATCAAGATTCCCAAAACCCAAAATAGTAAATTTCCTTTTCTGATTTTGCTGGTTGATGACGATATTATGGTGCTTATCTATAGTACAATGACACCAGTGAAGCTGCAATCAGTGGAGTCAAGAATATCGCAGATGCTTGCATACGTTCAGGGACAGTGAAGCGGCTCATATATACCGCATCCGTTGTTGCAGCTTCGCCCTTAAAAGACGATGGAAATGGTTATAATATCAGCATTGATGAAAGTTGCTGGACACCCCTTCATCTCAACATTCCTTACAGCAATGATTTTTCAAAGGTTTTTAGTAATTTCTTTGGTTTTTTCTTGATTAATTAGGGTTTCGTTTCAAATTTTCCATCTTGTTTGTGGGTTTCTCGTTAGGATTACACAGAATCGAAAACAAAAGCTGAGCAAGAGATCTTGAAAATTGGGGAAGAGAGAGCAAACGAATTGGAGGTGGTGACATTAGGTTGTGGGCTAGTGGGAGGCAAAGGTCATCTACCATATGCTGCAACCAGTTTATTGGTGTTGTTATCACAAATTATTAATGATTCGACTCATTACCAGCATCTAAAGTACTTAGAAGAATTGTTAGGAAAAATCCCGATTGTCCATATTGAGGACACTTGTCGAGCACATATCTTTTGTGCCGAGACACCATCTGTTAAGGGGAGATTCTTATGTGCTAGCTCTTACGTATCAAGTGCAGCAATTGCCACGTATGTTCATGAAAACTACCCACAGTTTCATTTGAAACAAGAGTAAGTTAGATTTTCATAATCAGAAATGTTTTGTTGTTTAGTTGAAACTACATGATATATGGAGTCTTGTTTTTAATTTCTCTCCAAAAATATCTCTAAAGTAGACTCCGACATGGCAACATAGACAAATGAGATATTGTTTAGCCGATGCGAGACACTATCAAAATCGTCAAAATTTATAATGGGTTTCTTGTTTCAGATACTTTGAAGAACATAAGAGAGAAACCAAATGGGGCTCCAAGAAGCTCGAAGATTATGGGTTTGCTTACAAGTGCAATATGAAAATGATCTTGGATGATAGTCTTGAATGTTGTACCACTCAAGGAAATTAAGAACATTTTGTTGGTCTCGAATATCTTTTACCATTTGGTGTTAGTCATTGTGATTTACATGATCATGTTAACCATGAAATAGTTGGTATAGACGTCGAGGGTAGTATTTACCTTTTTAATTAAATATGCTAGCCAACCGACACAAACAATTTGAAACCTCTAAGTATATTTATGTTGAGTGTGATGAACATGAATTGTCTGTTAGGTAAATGTGAAATTTTTGAAGATTTATTCAAAGGTTGGTGAAGTTTGAAGAGTTGGTGAATGGTTGGTAGCCTAATAAGTTTGGTAGCTGACAACGCTATCGTCACACGCGTCAAAAACAATTTATAACCCACTTTTTACTATGTAGATAGGGCAAGCGGGGTCGAGTCCAAGGATTTAGTGGTTAACTTTTAATGAGTTGTAAAGTAAATTTTACGGTGATGGTAAAAATATTGAGATTGTAACTTGAGATTAAAGAAAGAATTACTTCCGGTTTAGTTATCAACAATTAGTTTCACATGTATTATTACAATGATTCCGATATAATTACTTTAACATAATTACAGTTTACTGACAATTACTATTACATAGGTAAATACATAACATGTTGAATCAATTATTTGTCTTTGTCTAACAATTAGGTAGATTAGGCACAAACAATGGTATAGCAATATTATGTTTTATCTAGATGATAGTAACGTTACAACTTCTTAGCATATTAAGTGGGCACAAAGTATATTAACTGATTATCCGTCTTAGCTCGTTATTTAGGTGAGATAGGCACGAATAATAGGTTGGTAATACTATGTCTTGAGAATATGATAGTAAGTAGAAGTAAACACAAATGATTCACTAGTTGTATTCAAAGAAATAAGAGTTTGAGAATTACAATAGTAAAACACTTGTCGGAATCAAAGTAAAAACATGCTATACTAAAAGTTGGATAACATTACCGGAAGTAATCTGAAGAGATTAGCCTTCCATTCGTGTGATGATCGTGATGATGATCTTGGTGTTCCTCGTCATGTAACTTGATGCGTTTACCCTTCGAGTTATCTTGGATTACAACTAGAATTACCACCGAGAGAGGTAATCTTTTGATTCTAACAACTAGCTAAGAGATATTTCAAACTATTACAACTGATATAGAGTATTTAGTAACTTGGTGTCTAAAGGATGTAGAATGGGTGTCTAAATCCGTACATAGAGAGCTTCTATTTATACTAGCTGAACACAGTGCTCGCGTCGCGACCAAGGGTGCCGTCGCGTCGCGAGGAGGCGTCGGTCGTTGCTTTTGGTCGGCCACTGGTCTGGCTAGTGCGTTTGTTGGTAGTCTCGCGACTGAGGAGTGGTTGAGGTCGCGTCCTATGTCTTCGCGTCGCGACCATGGTCTCCGTCGCGGCGCGATTGCTGTAGCCTTTTGTCTTCTGTCTTGATTTTCTTCACGTCGCGACACAGGGCTGGTCAAGTCGCGATTGCTGTATTTTTATGTGTATTTCGCCTTTTTACTCTTCGGTTTAGAGCATCACTTCCTCGGGTTTGTTCTTTTATAGTTCTTGGGTCTTGTTCCTGAAAATAAACCATAAATGTTAACACACAAATCCCTCTTATTGTCCTCACACCAGCAGCTCCGGAGAACTCTGTTCAAGTTAAACATGAATCGTAATTCATGTTCAGCCACCTGTTAATATAAGCCTGTTTTGATGTTGAGCTTATCAGGATTTCCTATGGTAAATACCATAGTTCTGGCAGATTTGCATCTGCAACACAGCAGTGGGCTGTGATGTGCAGTGTATGAAAAATGAGATATTCTCTCGTTTAACTTGCAATTTTTGTGAGGATGTCTGGGGAGTAAAGACAAATTAATCATAATTCTATTGAGAGAATTAATGATATCATAATAGGATTTCCCCGTGATTTATGAGATGTTTTCTATGTGAAAACAAATGGCTGGCTTGGGTTAGTATTGACCCGACAGTAGATCTATTATCACCGCCAGACTTTTGGGAATCTGTGGTGTGCATCAGGAGCTGCCGTTGGAATGTGAGCTTTTGCCTATTTGTTGTGAAAACATGCATACTTATAAAATGTGATTGTTTGGTTTTAACAGATGAGGTAGGTTAGACGGGTCTGTCTGAACCATATCTGTTATGAAGAAGCATTTTGCATGTTTTAAGGCGGTTTTTGGATTCTTTTATTTTGCACAAAAAGATAGTTTTTGTGTGCCTCTGAGCGTATTAATGCGATAAAACAGTCTTTAAATGATAGTGTTTTATTGTAAAAATAAAACACTATCAAAATACTACACACTTGAGGTTTGCTTGTAAAACAGGTTCCTGAAGTTCCAGAATTTGCAAAACCGGTCCCTGATGTTCAAGAAATTGCAAAACAGGTCCCTGAACTTTCAGAAAAGTGCAGTTTAGCCCCTGAACTTTCTGAAAATTGTAGTTAGGTCCCTGAACTTTCAGAAAAGTGCAGTTTAGCCCCTGAACTTTTAGAAAATTGCAGTCATGTCCCTGAACTTTCAGAAAAGTGCAGTTTAGCCCCTGAACTTTCAGAAAATTGTAGTTGAGTCCCTAAACTTCAGAAAATTTGCATTTTTACCCTTAATTTCTGAAAAAAGGTGCAGTTTGTCCGTTAAAATGGCAGAAAGCAGTAAGATTCAGATTGAGAAGTTTGATGGGAAGGAATTTGGTTGGTGAAAGATGCAAATTGAAGATTTGCTCGTCCAGAAAGACTTGGACGCAGTCTTAGGTGAAAAACCGGAGGTGATGACACAGGCACAGTGGGAGACTTTGGATAAGAAGGCCAAGGCATTTATTAGACTAGCGTTGTCAAAGGATGTTGCCTTCAACATTTTGAAGGAGACCTCGACAAAAGGAATCATGGAGGCATTGTCTAATATGTACGAGAAGCCGTCGGCAGCAAATAAAGTCTTCCTGATTCGGGAGCTAGTCAACACAAGGATGAGGGAAGGAAGTTCAGTTACATTGCACATCAACAATTTAAACTCGATTTTATCCAGACTTGGGTCAGTGGGAATAAAGTTCGAGGATGAAGTTCAAGCTTTACTACTGTTATCATCATTACCTAACAGTTGGTCCGGAACAGTTACAGCCATTACTAGTTCCGCAGGATCAAAAGGGCTCACTTTTGAGGGAATTCGGGATTTAATTCTAGGCGAAGACGTCAGAAGAAGAAATTCCGGGGAATCATCAAGTGAACAATTGAATGCGGTCAGAGGTAGAAAAAATAACAGAGGTAGTGGGAGCAGGAACAGGAGAAGGAGTCAGTCGAGGACTCGAAATGATGTGACTTGTTGGAACTGTAAAGAGGTTGGACATTTTAGGAATCAATGTCCAAAAGACAAGAAAGAAGTTAACGTTGCAGTAGACCATTCAGATGATGATGTTTTACTCTGTAGTGTGGAGAGCAATGTGGATTCCTGGGTTATGGATTCGGGTGCTTCATTTCAGGCTACCCACAGCCGTGAAGCACTGCGGAATCTGAAAGAAGGGAATTTTGGTATGGTAAGACTGGCGAATGATGAGGTTCTTGATGTGACGAGCATAGGTGATTTAGATCTGAAGACTCCAGTCGGTCCATGGACTTTGAAGGATGTCCGGGTAATTCCAAGACTGAAGAAACAGTTGATTTCTGTTGGGCAGTAGGATGAGCAGGGGCACGAGGTTAAGTTCAGGAATGGGCAGTGGAAGGTAGTAAAAGGAAATCGTGTGATAGCTCATGGACATAAGAGGGGTTCATTATATATGGTCAGTTTACCGTCTGAGGGAGTAACCGTCCCAGTTCAGAAGAAGACCAAAGTCCGGTTCCTAGAGTCTCGTGGACAGAAGAAGGTTTGCTTTGCAGATGGCAAACCCAGAGTCACAGGTCAGATTCAGGTTGAACGTGTTTGGAACGGTTCAGAAAAACCAGTCAAGGGCATTCATAGCAGTGGGAGCAAGGGCTGTGTCTCAGCTAGAATACCCAGAACACAGTGGGTTAAGAAAACCAGTATTCCATCTGTAAAAATCTCTCCATATTATTTGCTATACATGGAGAGTGTCTTTTGTTCTCAGGATGTTCCAGGATCGGGCAGTTCATTTCAGTGGGAGCCGGTGGAGACAGAGAACAGGTCAGTGGCAGACTTAGCCATGACTAATGTGTTGGAGCTAACGAAAGCTTCAACTAGCCTTCAGGTAAATTGAAGAGAAGGCCAGGGTAACTAGGAAAGAGCTAAGATCAAAAGTGTTTTTTTGGAATGCACAGTTGAAGCACAGGTGAAGATTGTTCCGTGGACTTCGTTGTTCAAAATCTTCAAGTGGGAGATTGTTAGGTAAATGTGAAGTTTTTGAAGATTTATTCAAAGGTTGGTGAAGTTTGAAGAGTTGGTGAATGGTTGGTAGCCTAATAAGTTTGGTAGCCTCATTCCAAGTTCTTCATTTCACATTAATTGCTTACACATATAAATAGAGCTTCAGTTGAAGAGATTTATGTACCACACAACACAAATAAACACAGAGCAATAAAACTTCTAGTTACCCGTCGTGGACGTAGGTCAGATTAGACCGAACCACGTTAAATTCTTGTGTTCTTAATTTGTGACGTGAGTGTGTGAGTCTAGTGTTCGTATGCTAAGTGTCTCGATCCTAACATTGTCAAGGGACCAATACTCTAGATAAGTATAGTCAAAGTCAAGTTAACTTTGATCATTCTGTGGTACCCATATCAGTGAGTGAGTTTCCAAGTTTAGCATTTACAAATTTAATAAATGAGCAGCGAAACTTGTTGTTGATAATCAAAGTCAAAAACCAATGTCTAAGCCGTTTTGAGGTCCTAGATAAATTTAAAAAATAGTCATTTTCAAAATATAGAAAATTTATAATAAAATAACTAAAATTGATGTACGAAATACTAATTTTTGGCAAAAGTAATTATTAGCTTATGAAAATGTGTTTTGGTTAACTTATACGGTGACAAAACACTATAAGCTAATAAGTCCTTTTTAGTGTGTTTGGCAAAAGCTCCAAATATATGTAACTCGACGAAAAAGAAATGCTTAAATTTTTTAGCATATATGATTTTTTACATATAACAGTTTATTTTTTGTTCGAACTTGAGACCATATAACAGGGGCGTCCATAGGGGTGTTCAACGTGTTCGGTCGCACAAGGACTCGGAAAATATTAGGCTTGATGATCATCCAGGTAGCCTAGTAAACATTATATTATATAGGAAATTATTTAAACTACTTTCACGAAAATGGTGTGGTTTATTTGGCTATGGAACCCTGCCGCCTTGTAGTATCTATTGACGCGTGTTCGAGTCTTGTATTTCTCTTTTTTCCATTAGTTTTATGTGGGTAATATTATGTCTATGTTAATATAAATCAACTTTTTAGTTAACATAGATTTCTTTCTAGTTGAGTTTGAGTAAGACCCTGTTTGTTTATGTATTATTGGCTCAATTCAGAGGGTGGGTCTGAATCAGGTAGATTCAGCCCGTTTGTTTCACGTTTTCGTTGCATCTGAATGGGCCCGATAAGATCTGATTCAGTAAGATTGCATTTGACGCTGAATGGAACTGAATAAAAAACTTTCCAGCACTTGTCCTTACTGATTATGTGACCTACAAAGCTTCACACCTTCACGTTCTAAACCCTTTACCCTCGTACGCATTCCAAACCAAAGAAAACACAACTACGATATCCTGCCCCGATCTCCTCAGCACACCTTTCAGGTAAGAAGCTCCGATCTCGTGATTATTTGGTCTTATATCGAACAACTCTGATCATGCGTTCCATCTTCTCTTCTCTGATTATCTCTAATATCTAAATTCTTGTTTCTTGTTGGCTGCCGAATCAGAGTTTCTTGTTTATTGTTTATTGTTTCTTGAATGCTTGAATCAGAAATTATTGTTGAATATATGAAATCGGGTTGCATGAGATTTTATATGAAATCAGTTTTTTGAAAGCTTGAATCGAAATTCTCGTTGAATTGAAATCAGTTTCTTGAATGCTTGAATCAGAATTCCTGTTGAATATATGAAATCGATTTGCATAAGATTGTTTCATGAATATCTGAAATCAATTTGCATGAAATAGTTGTAAAAGTCATATATCTTTGGAGTGAAATAATTGAAGGTTAGTTGATTACTTGCATCAAATGTGAATAATTTGATTGCTTGAAAAAGTCATTTTTCTGAATTTTGATGAAATGCTTTGTGTTAATTGATCGTAGACATGGCACAAAAGAAGCCTAGGCTTAGTTGGAGGCTAGGCGGTATAGATAAAACTTTTCTCGAAACATGCTTGGATGAAGTTACAGTTAATAGAAGAGAAGGAAGCAGCTTGAAAGCAAGCTCTTGGAGGATCGTAGGTGAAATATTAAAAAAAGGATATAATTTTGATGCGGACCAAAAACAAATGAAGAAGCGGTACGACTACATAAAGGGAAAGTTTGGAGCTTGGTTGAAGTTAAAGAACAAATCTGGGAATGTTTATAATCCAATAACAAACACATTTAATCTTTTTGAAGAAGAATGACAACTAGAAATGAAGGTATTCTATTTTTTATAGTTAAAAACTAGTATATGTGTTAATACTAATATATGAATTTTTCAAGCAGTCGAACAAATATGTTAAATCTTTCAGAAGTTCACCATTATCCTGTCCTGATATTTGCATTCAACTGTTTGATGGCGTGACTTCTACAGGCTTTGATAGTTGGGAGCCAACTTCTACACTTCCTAGTCCTTCCCAGGATTCTTTTTCCGTGGTTTAAATGACTTTGATGACATTGATTGTACTCAAACAGAACCTCTATGTGTAAGTGAGGATTCCTCTACTTGTTCAAAAAGACAAATAGCGAAACGGAAGCGTAGTGATACCTCGAAATCACGTCGCCACCATCGTCGCACCTCTCCCCATCGCCATCGTGAAGAACACAATTACCGTCGTCATTCTCTACATACAACCATCATCATATACAACATTGCCATCATCGTCATTTACACCTTCTTGGACCACCATCTTCACTCGATAAAAAACCCATTACCGTTGTAATCTTAGACCTTCAATTCAGGTTTAATAGAGAAAGGTGTGGGATGCAAATAGACGTAAAGTAGAGGCCAAAACTCATAGCGAAAACACATCCAGCATCATCGACAGAAAGAATAAAGGAGAAGCTGTGGTTTCTTTTTGGGTCAAGCTACTAGGTTTAATTGGTCCTTTTTATTATGTCTATTTTTTATGTTTTTAAATTAATATACTGCAAGTCAGGTTTACATGTGTAACAATTTTTATTTTTATTTTATTATTATTAAGAATATAATATGATATTGACGCTTAATTGTATTTGTTTAATTATATTTGTTTTATAACTATGAATTTTGGCATTATAAAATAATTTTTTTATATAATTATGATTTACATATATATTTTTGTCTTAGTCCCGATATCTAATACATATATATATATATATATATATATATATATATATATATATATATATATATATATATATATATATATATATATATATATATATATATATATATATATATATATATATATATATATATATATATATATACTAGTTGGTACCCGCGCGATGCGGCGGAGACGAACAATTCGTTTCGGCTATTAGTTTTCGGACGATAGTTAGGTTTCCAGTCGGCAAATAGTTTCTAGCGGCATACCCGCAAACTCACGATGCGCAATGCGGGGGTGATGATTGTTCGTTTCGATGTATAGTTTCCAATCGGCAAATCGTATCTAACAAATCCGGTTTGTATTACACAATGCGGTGAACGTCGGAACTGGAGGGTTGTTGTTTATGTTAAAAAAAGTTTGTTGTTTTGTGTTAAAAATAAAAGTATCACAATGTCAAGAACTGAATCCTATCTAGGAATGTTTCTGAGTTTGCAAGATTGGTTCATAAGATCTAGATCGGAATCCTAAGATTCTACAAAAAAAAGTTTGTTGGTACGATTAGTTTTCTTTAATAGGTTAGTCTTATTAATATAAAAGAAAATTCACCAAGAGGATATATACGAAAAATTGTTAAAGATGGCCCTTCGATTATAAACTTCACATAAAAGATTGGTGGCACTCTATCATTCTTTTGTGGGTTGGAAGTTTTTAATTTAAATTTTTTCTAATTTAAGTTTTATATATTCAAAGATTGGTTCTTAACAAAAGTTTAATTTTAATAAAAGCCACTTTTGATTTTCGGATTTATATTGTCATTGACGATGGGTAATAGCATAAATATTCTTATCCTACTCCATGTATGCATATGGATTCATATTTATTCAACTAAAATGTATATAAAATTGGCTAGATGATTACAATTCCATCTATATGTGGTTCGTCTTTTTGACAAAAAACCAACCCAAAGTCTTTTATTTAAATAGAGCATTATGATGATTGCAATTCCATAAAAGCCGATCCATTGCATGTGTATGTTTGAAATGCTTTAACATTTGCTGTCATAAAGCCACCTGTAACCAATAAGTCCTCCTTTCCTCAATTAAATATTAATCCATCATTTGCTTTACATCAACTTTGCTGCATTATTCGAGTAAAGATCCTTATCACAACCTTCCACCATGGCGTTAGTGCGGTGAATATTAATCTATGATTTGCTTTATATCAACTTTGCTACACCCTAATCGGCTTTATACCTGCACATAGCTCAATCTCAATTGGAATTAGGGTTGGGTTCCAGAACTCGAAGCCAACACACCTTCCACCATGGCCGCCATCCTCAGCCACCACAGTTCATCACCTCCACCCCACCAACACCTTTACTACCGGTGACAGCCGACTACAGATCCAATTCCAACACCGATCCTCCGAATAGCCACAACCGATCCAACACCGGATCAGTCCAGTGAGTCTTTTAATCGCCTCATTATCCCCCGTTTCAACCATTGATCCACTACTACCACATAACGTAACCGTGTATCTACCGCCATCGTCTTTGTCTACCATCTTCCAGTCGATTTTGATTGTAGGTCCATCAGGATGTGTGGCATCGAGACTTCCACTGAGTTGTATTTTTGATACGACATGGTTACGAAGACTGATGTGGCATCGAGACTTCCACTGAGTTGTAGATCTATTTCCAACGCCGATCCAGCAAAGTTGGAGTCATCCGATTTGGATCTGTTTCGGATCTGATTTTTGTTTTCATCCGATTTGGATCTGATTTCTGGATCTTTGGAAATTGATTTTGATCTTTGGAGACTCATACTCGACTCAGAGCTACGTTTTGGATCTGATTTTTGTTTTCCGATCTGTTAAAATCTGATCATTTACTATTGTTTTTTCTATTTCCGAACTGTTAAGGATGGTTCTCTATTGTTGCATTTCTGTGTAAATCCGACTTTTTTTTATTTCAGAATCGAATCTTTGAAGTCTTTTTTTAGTTTGGATCTACCGCATAATGAAACGTGGGTTAGTGATTTTGATGCGGGTTAATTTTTTTTTAGATCTAAAAGTTAACAATTGTTTACAGGTATGATATGACAGGGTCAGCATTCGCATTCATGGTTATCTAAAGTTCGTCTTCTAGTTTTGAACTGTGGGTTTTTGTTCATGCTCTTTGCATTTAGCTCCTCCTTTGATTATTCTAATTATTTTGTTTGTGGTTCTCTTTTTCTTATGATTCTTTTATGTTTTGCTAGATCTTAAAACAGGAAAGAGGCTAACTGATCCAACATTTGTGAAACAGGGCACACAAGTTGTTGATTGGTATGTTGTTATATTTATGGTTTTACACAACAATCTAGTTTCAGAAATGAACATTTAAAATGTAAATTGAAAAAATGACGGTATTCACTGATTCAGAAAATAACTTCTGTTATTGTTAGTAGTTTGCAGCTTCTTTTTTTTTAAAGAACCTGTTTGAAATTCTTGTACAAAAAAAGAATGTTTATATAAGTAAAATATTACCATGCACATTCATTGATTCATGACAATTAAACTTATCTTTATAGGTATTCAAGCAGATGAACATGAAAAGAAGAATGTATGTCACTTCATGATTTATAACTTGTATTTTCATTCCGTACATTGATTCATACCTGCAAACAACAAAAACTACAAAGTTTAGTATATCCATACCAGCAACATCAAATACCTGCTAGTAAAAAAGACAATTATCCTAATGTTGGTGTCTGTGTGCAGAAAGTAAATTGTAAATTGCCATTATTCAAAATCATGGCTTGAAGAAAATATAATGTAGAAAGAGACATATATGAACAATTTTTGGAGAAAAAAAGATTGGTGTAAAGATTTGTTTGGAGAACTTGTTGATTTATAATGTGATTTTTAGAGATTTGAAACTTGAAATTTGAAATGAAGTATTTTGATTGGTTTAAATTTGTTTGTGTGGATCATCAAATATCAAAGGTTAAGATTTATTTAAGAAAACATCAACGGCTAAAATCAGATCTGATATATTAATGCTTAAACAAGTTGTACATTTTTAAGACATTAAGACAATTGTGCATTAGGGGTTGTAATTTATATATGGTTTATAGTATAGAAGTATAGATATATATATATATATATAGACACACACACACACACAAATAAGAGGAAAGAAAACGGCATCAGCGTATCGTTGGTCCTTGTCGCAGTTAGGGCCGGGTGTTTGCTGCCGGCATGTCTCGCCATATCAAATGCCTACAACACCCAATATGCCTACTCCGTTCAGCCTAAAAAAATCATACCCCATAGCCTAACGAGGTGGGAGTAAAATGAGATATAAATGATGTTTTTTGACTTTTATATGTGTCGGTATGAGGTATACCATATGGTATTGGTAGCCAGCTAAAAGCTTAAAGACCTGCTAAATATAATAGTTAAAAGAGTCTCAAAACGTTAAAACTTTAATAGTAAAAAGCTTCATATTATAGCAAAATTATTTAAAATATATAAATATTAAGGGTGCGTTTAGTTGCGGAAAAATGCTCTGTTTTCCGGAAAAATTTTCCAAGAAAAATGAGAATTTGGAAAACGCGTTTAGTTTGTTGATTTTTCCAAAGTTTTCCAAGAAAATGAAAAATTTTCATTTTTTCCAAAATTACAAAGAATTTGGAAAATTTTGGAAAACCCAAAATTATTGTTTTCTAAATTTTTCTATTTCCAAATGTTTTCTAAAACATACAAAAACAAACACACACATACACACCCATTCTCACATACACCCCACAATTACATCTACATCCACCCAACCCACCCCACCCCCACCTCCACCTCTACCTCCACCTACCCGCACCCCACCCACCCCAAATCAAATATTGGAAAATGAAAATTGATAGAAAATAAATATCTAAACATGTTTTTTTTTCTAAAATAGAAAATGAAAATGGAATCGGTTTTATCTAAACGCGTTTTCTAAATTTTCAATAGAAAACTGAAAATGAAAAGTCATTTCGTTTTTCTGAAAATGAAAAATAGAAAACAGAAAACAATTTTCCACAATTAAACGCACCCTAAGATTTTTATGTCATTTTCCATTTTTATAGCGATAATAACGAAAAAAGCACTATATTTTCTTACTTTTTCTGGTTTAACCACTATATTTTCATTTGTTCTACTAAAACCATTATATTTTGGAAAAACGTTTTAAAGAAACCACCATGACCGCCATCTTCCGGTCAAACAGGTTAAGCTCGCTGACATGGATTCACTTATATGATGTGCCTTAGTTTGAGCTGATGTGGAAATCATTTAAGCTGACGTGGACGTGGAAATGAAGCCTCACTTGATTTATCAATCGGATCCACCAGAGACGCGAACTCAAAAAAGAAGAAGCGCAAGTTAGGGTTTTGGGTTTCTCTCCCGTCAAGCGATGTAGGTGGTGGGATACTAAATCGATCACTGATACATCGAAATCGACTACAAGAGCTCGACATTATCAGAAGCAGGTTAGTTTTCTTTCGTTTTTGATTTGTTTTTCAAGTAAATCGACTATAAGAGATCGATCACTGATACTGCGACCATTCTCCTTCATCTTCACTGATTTTTGTGTTGTCTACTGCCACCCTTCTCCTTCATTTTCACTGATTTTTCCTTCATCTTCACTGATTTTTCCGGCCATGGGTTAACTCTAAATCCGGTGATCGGAATACCAAATTCTCCACCAGCGACCAAACTTTTTGTTTCCTTATTTTAAGTTGGTAGTTCATTTTTTGCCTGATTTTGAGTTGTTAGTTCTTTTTTGTACAAGAAATACTGCAACATTGTGATAATTCTTTTTGTACTGTGATGTTTCCTGATTTCCCTTATGCAATTGCAGGTGTTGAATGGCATCCTCTGCAAAGGTACGGGATGGTAGTGGTGATAGTGATGATGGAATCAGTGAAAGTGAAAGTTTGGATGCAACTATTGAAAAGGAACTAGCAGGGGACATGAATTACACTCAAGATGATGAGTTTTTGAATGTTTTATGTGATAATGACAAGTTGGCCAAGGACTTTGCTGAAACTCTTAGGCATGAGGAAGAAGTAGGTGGTTCACCATGTATAACAGAGGCTGAAATAGAGTATCCAGAGGATGATGATAAAGGGATTGGAGCTGAGTTTATTGTACATAATCCAATGACTAAATGGAGTCTTATGAAACCAGTTGAAAAAGAAATATATGAGAGCCCCCAACAGCTGAAATTTGCTTTGACCAATTACGCGGTGGCAAACGGGTATCCTCTACGATTTACAAGATGTGACAATAATAGGATACAAGTTAAATGTGGCAAAAAAGAAGATGGAAAAACATGTCGATTTGTTCTATGGGCGTCATGGATGGGACGAGAGCGATCTTTTCAAATAAAGAAGATTGTCGGGAAACACATATGTACTAGAAGTTATGATTTCGGGCCACTTGTGAACCCATATTGGATTGCAAAACACTACGTGAAGGAATTCATTGCTCAACCCAACATGAAATTGTTGGAGTTCAAAGATGACATAGAGAAGAAATTTTTTTGTAAGGTCAGCAAGGGTCAATGCCACCGAGCCAAGAAACGAATTCAAAATTGATTGAAGGCAAAATTACAGACCATTATGAGAGGCTGTGGGAAGGGGACATGGGAAGGGGACATCTGTCCATCAATTCTACAAAGGATGGCAAAGTTCAAAAGGAGTTTAAGGTATTGGATGGTTTTTACTAATGAATGTGCCTACCAAACTTGTGTTTTACTAACTGGTCTTTCATTAATATCAGGTATTGGACTGTCTTTCCAAGTGGGGGAAACTGTTATGAGGTTAGGAGTGGTTTTGAAGCATATAAGGTTGACATAGAAGGCCAATATTGCACATGTAGATCATGGGAGCTATGTGGATATCCATGCCTGTATGCTTATGCCACATTTTACTCACTCCACACAAGTCCAGAAAGTAATGTTAGTTTTTATTTTGAAAACTCGAAGTTTGTAGAAGCGTACAAAGATAACATTAAACCACTAAATGGTAGTAACATGTGGGAGGTGACTAGTTACACGAAGCCATTGCCTCCGAATGATAGAAAAATGCGTGGAAGGCCTAGTGTGAAAAGGAAGAGGCATGTGTCCGAGAAGAATGACAAGTATCCAACCGGTCGAGTATTAACATGCAAAAACTGTTTTGAAACTGGGCACAATATCAGATCGTGTAAAAATCCAAAACAATCAGTACCACCACAGAAAAAAAAAAAGAAAAAAGATAGGCCAAGAACTGTAGATGAATCTGAAAGACGTTCAAGAGGAGGTGGGTCGGGTAGAGGGGCAAAAGGAGGAGGAATAGGAAGGGCAAGAGGAAATTCTGGAAATGATCAACAATATAACATGCAAAACCCAGTGACAAAAGATAACATGCAAAACCTAGTAACAAAAGAAACAAAGCAAATCCATGTGCAAGAAGTGCAACAAACTGAAGAAACCATGGAAGTGCCAATGTCAATGGTATGTCTTATTCTTTTGGGCAGTTTTTTAGAGTTTTTGTTGGACAATTTTTAGAGCTTTTGTTGTAACTAATTTTTTGTATACCTGTAGGAACAAGTTCTTGAGACACAAGTTAAGGTTGTTGATGAAGTGGTATATGAGACTCAAACCATCAATGATTTAAGGGAAAGTGGATACAGTGAAGATGAGATTGCAAAATGTGTTCCACCTGAACTTGTTGAAGAAGATGTCAATGAAGAAGGAATAGAAGAAACACAACCATCAGTTGTAATCAAAAGACGAAGGCCATCTGAAAGGATCACTAAATCTAAACTTGGAAAAAAAATTGTTGGATTAGGGTCTGCATCAGAGAATCCTTTAGAAATTGAATAGAGGGTGGGAGTTGTATAGTGGGTAGATAGGGTCAGTGGATAGATAGGGTCAGGTGGACAGATGAGGTTGCCCTTTTTGATGTTTGTGTTTGGCCTTACATGACTTTTTATTGACCTTTTTTTTGAAAAACTCAATCCACTTGTATATGCACTAGCTTTTGTAAACACTAACTCACTTTTTGTTGCCTTTTTTGTTTGGGCTTAAATTGATCATTATTATGCATTTCGTGCTTTGGTAATTGGTATTTTACTTATTTGCTGCTATTTTACACCAAATTTAAAGCTCTATTTTGATGTTATGATCCTATTATACCAAATGAAAATTGAGTGGTTGAATCGGAAAAAATGATAAAATATAGTGGTTTTTTCAAAATTATGTTTAACAATTATATCATTAGCCACATAAGATGCCATTTCAGCACAAAAAACCTGCAAAACCAACTGTACCAGGTTATAATGGCTATGACGAAACTTTCTATAAAAAATAGGTGATTTTTTCCAAACTTTTAAAAAATTAATGGTTAAACCAAACTCTGACAAAATATAGTGCTTTTTTCGTAATTATCCGATTTTTATAAAACATAATGCCTCCCGCAAAACTAAAACAAGCCCCTTGTTTCTCCATTGTACTCCACACTGCGGCGCCATAGCACCGCTGCAACCGTCGTCTTCCGCCTCGCCACGTCTGCTGTTGTCGCCATCGCCCACACCTCATGCTGTTATCGCCGTCGCTCGCCTCCCCCCGTCGTTCCTCTCCTTGACGCGGTAGTTCGAGACAGGTAATATCTTCCCTCTCCTCGACTGGTGTTTTATGCTCGTTTTGGGTTCTGCGAATAGGTTTTTGCTAACCCTTTCGTCGTTTGTTTATGTTGCGCATAGTCGATCTATTGTTATTTAATTCAATGCCAGCTTAGATTTATTTATTAATTAAGTTTTGGCGAAGCAACCAATTGCATATTTGTGGGTTGTTTACAAGTGTTCATATAATCATACGACTAGAATGGGCCATTTGTCCATAGTTAATTTTGTACAATTTGGTGTTTGGGATTGCGTTTTGTAGTTCAATCATTTGCAATCAGACAATCAGTGCTCATTACTCGTATGCATTTGTTGGTAGTTAATTTTTATAATCGATTACATAATCATATGTAAATGAAGAGATTATTTGGAACTAGTGGACCGATTTGTGTATAGCTTCATCATTTTCAATGTTGATTCAAGCCTGTTTCTAGCACTTTTGAAGACTGATTAACAGTTGGCTAATGCCCCTTTTTCACTTTCCGGCAGCCGGAGATATAGAAGATGGTGGGGGCTCCGGCAGCTTCAGCTTCGTTCAGGTGGATACTGCAATTGCATAAAGATGTACCAAAAGCTGCCAGATTCTACAAAGAAGGCCTTGATTTCAGCATAAATGTGTGTACTCTCCGGTGGGCTGAACTCGAATCTGGCCCTTTCAAGCTCGCTCTCATGCATTCTTCCAGGTAACTTCCAATCCACACACACGCTCTCACACACACACTTACACTTTTGGTTGAAAACGCTGTTACAAATTGTCTATTTACAGTGAGATTGCGATTCAGAAGGGATACTCATCACTGTTATCATTCACTGTGACCGACATCAACAACAGCGTGACTAAACTCATGGCTTTAGGTGCAGAAATGGATGGTCCTATCAAATACGAAGTCCATGGAAAGGTAATTATAGTAATTATTAAAATCTTTATATTTGTAACGTTCAAAGCTATCAACATGAAGTCTTTAATTTTTGTTGCTTGGGTTGGCAGGTTGCTTCAATGCGGTGTATTGATGGTCACATGTTGGGTCTTTACGAGCCTACTTGAAATCTACACCTACGGCCCACATGTCCGCACATTACAATTTACAACCCAAAAAGAAGCCTATCCAGTTCTGAATTATGAAAGTTCATTTCTTGAAGCACTGAAACTTTGAAGGAATTTAGTCATCTACTGAAACCTCGTATGTGATGCACAATGATTTTGTCAAAGCTCCGCTTTATTTCTCCAAAATGTTTTGGATTATGTTTTGTTTTAAATGTGGATCAGTTTAGTAAATCAGCCGAAAAAGAAACAGATTGAAAGTCACGGTAAGTGTATCTTTAATACATACAATCTTGTAAATTATTTTATTTAAAAAATCATATTACTATTGTTATAGTCTTTCACAGTGTCAAAAACTTCTCTGTTATTGTTAAAAGCTTCTCAAAATTATCTTGCAGTTCGATTTATGTGAAAATGGTTGGTTCAGTGTATGTGTGTGTGTGTTATTTTTTACTATGTGGACTAGATAAATAATTAATTATGATGACATGGGTTCTTAAGTTTTGTTTCTATTGGCATTGTTGTCGTCGGTGAAATCGCCAACTCGTTGCTATTTATATAAACGGAACTTGAAAATCAAGTTAAGAAACACAATTCATGAGGGACTTAGAATATTTAAGCTGCACGGTCGACTTAAAACAACACCAATATCTATGCTATGTTTAGTGTGCCTACAAGTAGATGATAAGCTAGTTTATTTTGCTGTCATGTTTGACAAACAAAAAAGTAGATTATAAGCTAGTTTTATAAAAAAAAAAAAAAAAAAAAACTACTTAGAATAATGTTTCAACGAGTTTATCGAGATTTTCTATAATTCTTTCAAATATATCTTGATTAATTATAAAAAAAACTAATTTTTTATCATATCCTTTTATGTTATTTTATTTTTCATGCTAGCTTTTCAGCTAGTCTATCAAACATATCATTATTTTTTAAACATATAAAAAGTTTTCTATGGGTGTCTATTGAAGTGCATGAATATGTCTCCAACTGGATTGTCAACTAAAATATGATTGGGCACACAATCTAGCCAAGTGATCTCAAATAAGCTTAACAATATCATATTTAGCTAGCTAACAATTGATAGTAATTATCTTTGAGTTATCCATCTCCTAAGCATCGACTGATGTTGCATGATCAGTAACTTTCTCAACTCGTGATTTAACTTGTACAAGTTAATGTAACCCCCATAGATTTTCCACATAGAAAATTATTCATACCATAACTCCAATACCCATGGAGTTATGTTTGTCCACCCATTGCAACAAAAAACCCGATAACAAACGCAAACGAGACAGTAACTAAAGGGCTTATAACCTAGCGTTATTAGGAGTTAAAAAGATGATCATCCCCAAAAGGTTGATGGTTCAAGTCTCACTTGAGATATATATGGTATTTAAGGATTAGATTAGGAGCCGTTAAAAAACAAACAAACAAACAAACGAGATTTGTAATCATAGGCGAAGACAAACATAGGTTAAAAAACAACATCGATTAATGTGTATGAATTGAAGATCTGATACCATAAAGATTAAATCCCAAAAGTGCCTAAGGTTTTATTGATCATAGAAAAAACATACATACATTAAGCAATGAACTATATATGACACAACTAGGGTACACTAGGATAAAATAATAAAAATAAACGAGCCTTCCAACTAAATATGATAAATATTAACATATTGAATATTCTGCTGACATCTTTTGTATCATATGCTTGTTTCCCTACTACTAATTGTTGAGTTGAACTTGTATAAGAAACTATTATTTGATAGTTAAGTTGGTGTTCCTTGCATCGCTCAGGATAATATTGGGTTAGCTTTGTGGTTAACTATGGAAATACCCTAACAAATCTTATATATCTATCATAAAAAAATAAAATTTTCAGATTGGTTGTTGTGGTTTACAAATATCGTACGGTCAGTCCATATACTATTTTTGTTACGTAGATGATTCAGTGGTTTCAATTTCTTATGTGGTTGGTCGAATAGTTTCATTTTGTTTCATAGTTGATCTAAAATTACTATTTTACGTTTATTTTATTTTTTATTAATTTTATTCCCTTTTCCTATTTTAAATTAATCTTTTAATTGAAAACAACCTACTCAACCATTTCTAAAGCCTACTAACTTCCTTTATTTTCTCTACAGAACCACCACCTTCCTCCTCTTGCTCACTAAGTTGGAGAAAAGCGGCGGCCGCCGATCTCTTTCCAGCCACCACCATCAAGTAGCAGTGAGTTGTTTCTCGGCAGAATTCTTTAACGTAGCCTCTAAAAATATAGAAATTTTATATACAGATTCGTCTACAAATCTAAGAGGTCGGTGTTCAGGGGCGGACTTGAAGGGGGCACGGGGTGTCACGTGCCACTACTCGATTTTTTTTTCGCAAATGTAAAATTTTTCGAATTTTTTTATATTATAGTGTCACTAGAGTTTTATTTTTGCTACTAGGCTAGGTGCACCAAGTATTAATACAAAGAAATTGGGCTACCTACACTTTTAAAATTTGTTAAGTTTTAGCCCAATAGCTACTAGCCCACTACCCACAAGGCCACACTTTTAATAAAATAACTTGGGCTAGGAATTGGAATAAGGAGCAATCGGCAATCACCGATCACATGAATCACGACAGTCGACTAATGCTATGTTCTCCAGTTAAAAAATGAATGGAATGGAATGGAAGTGAAAGGAAGGGGAGGAGAAGGAAGGAAGGTAAAGGGAAGAGGAAGGAATGGAATGGAATGGAATGGAAGGGAATTCCTTCCAAGCAGCCCATATTTGGGAGGGTAGCCTTCAAGAGTAATTTTTCTATCCTTCCCTTCCCCTCCCTTCCATTCCACTCATTTAAGAAAACTCAAGAACGCATATTGTTTCCCACCCTTCCATTAAAAAAGACTCAAGAACACACATTTACTTCCCCTCCCTTCCCTTCCATGCTTTAAATAAACTCGAGAACATAGGTTAAGTCGACTTCAAGAATACGATCAAGCAGGCAAGCAGCAGAAGTCGACTACTGCTTCTGTCTTTTTTTTTTCGATTCAAAGCATCACGAAATTTAAAGACAATCACGAAATTAAAAGGCAATCAGCAAGCAAGTAAGCAAGATCACGAAATTGAGGTTGTTTTCTTCAAAATTGAGTTCTCTCCAAACCCTAGAATAAAACAAGTAAGTATTGATTTTATGAAATTTGTTGTTTCGAGAGAGGTGACCTTGAAGGTGAACTTGACGTATATTCTCACGCTGTGCATAAAGATGACCGGTTCATTGGTTTGAAGGGAAGGTCGGCCCTTTCCCGTTTGTTGGTGGAATTGGGGAAACATCTTTATTATCCATTGATTTATAGGTTATTAAAGTTGGTTTTGGTTTTACCCGTTGCGACCGCAACAGTTGAAAGCTGTTTTTCCGCGATGAAGCTTATAAAGACCGACTTGCGTAACAAAATGGGCAATGATTTTATGAACGATGCATTGGTATGTAATGTTGAAAAAGAGGCCCTTTTGAAAGTGAAACTCGAAGATGTTATGGAGCGTTTTCAGAAAATGTCAACACGGAAATTTCATATTTAAAATGTAACTTTTACACTAATTTGTTATATTGAATGCAATCATATGTTTATTTTTTTGTGTTACTATATATGCCCGACCCGATCTGACCCGAAATGCCCCGCACTCATAGGTTAAATTCATTTTTGTTATTATGTATGCTCGGAAAAAAAATTTGTGCCACTAGAGATCTTGAATCCTGCGTCCGCCCCTGTCGGTGTTTCTTCTGTTGTCTTTTCAGATTCTAATTACTGTGATCGTTTATTTTTGTTGAATTGTAGTGTAAGATCTATGGATTATACGAAAAAAACATATGCATTGTCGCTAATTTTGATTTGAATTGTCATACAATTTCATTGATTGCTACTATTAGTGTATGAAAAGTTTACATTTCTATTTTGGTGTATGTTCAATGGTTTTTTTGCTATATTTGAACAGATTTAAGAGATGCTACTGGAGAAATTGTCAGGAATTTGCTTCAATACCTTTTATCGATATACGAGGAAAACAACGTGAGCATTGAGACTATTTTTACTATGGTGTTTAAAGTTGATTTCGAGAAGGCTTATGACTCGGTTAGATGGGACTTCTTGGAAGATATCTTGGGACGCTTCGGTTTTGGAACAAAATGGTGTAGATGGATACGTGGCTGTTTGAAGACGGCTAGAGGCTCTGTGTTGGTAAATGGGAGTCCTACAGAAGAGTTTCAGTTCTATAAGGGTTTGCGCCAAGGAGACCCGCTCTCGCCTTTCTTATTCATTTTGGTTATGGAGACACTTCATCTGTCGTTTTTGAGGACTATCGTTCGCGGAGTTTTCACGCCCTTGACAGTGGGCAGTGGGTGTACACTTTCTCACTTGTTTTATGCAGATGATGCGGTGTTCATTGGAGACTGGAAAGAGGAAAATTTTACCAATATTGTGTCTATTTTGCGGTGCTTTCATCTCGCTTCAGGGCTGAAGATTAACATCCAAAAGTCGAAAATGTTAGGTGTTGGTGTTACGTTTACAGAAGTTGAGAGAGTGGCGGCCTTGGTGGGATGTGCGGCAATTAAAACTCCGTTTACGTACCTGGGGGTTCTGGTTGGAGGTTCTATGTCTAGAGCGAGTGCGTGGGAAGAGGTTGAGAAGAAAGTTAATGATAGGCTTTCTAAATGGAAATTGAAAACTCTTTCAGTTGGTGGAAGATTGACTCTTTTAAAGACAGTGCTTGGGTCCATCCCTAATTACTATTTGTCTCTTTTTAAAGCTCCGGTTGGGGTGATAAAAAGATTGGAAAATCTGAGGAGTCGGTTTTTTCGCGGAGTGGAGGGTACGAAGACAAAAAACGCGTGGATTGGGTGGAATAAGGTGTGTGCGGGTAAGGAAAAGGGGGGTCTTGGAGTTGGAAGCTATTTTGCTTTAAATAGGGCTTTACTTTTTAAATGGATTTGGAGATTTAAGAATAATCCAAGGGCGATGTGGGTGAAGGTGGTTAAGGCGATTCATGGAGAGGACGGTCTTCTAAGAAATTGCGATGTTTCTAAAATAGCCTCAGTGTGGCGGGATGTCGTTATTTCGACTAGAGATTTGACAAAGAATGGAATTGATCTGATGGGCTTTTGTAAAAAGAGGATTGGGGATGGTATGGATACTTTATTTTGGAAAGATAATTGGTTAGGAGAAACGTACTTCATGCGTAGGTTTCACAGATTATACAACTTGGAGGAGAATAAAAATGCCACAGTGGCTTCTAAATGCACGGGTTGGTGGGGTGATTCTTTTAGACGCTCGCCGATGGGGGGTATGGAGGAAGAGCAAAAGGGGGAGTTGGATAGAATTATGAAAGACGTTTATATTTCAAATAATCGAGACATTTGGCTTTGGGATTTGGTGACAGATGGTTCTTTCTCGGTTAGTTCCACTAGACGATGTATTGATGACGTGATCAATGGTGGTACGGGAGTGCCTACAAGGTGGATCAAGATGATTCCTATAAAAATCAATGTGTTTGCTTGGAAGATGATGTTGAATGGCTTACCTACGAGATGGAACATGTCTACAAGAGGCATAGACTTGGAGTCTATCTTATGTCCGGTTTGTGGAGTTAAAGCTGAAGACATTGGTCATCTTTTTTTCGAGTGTAGTTTTGCTCAAGAGATTTTTACTAAAATTGGAAAATGGTGGGAATTAGTTTTACCAAACGATTGGTCTTTAGCGAATTGGAGGACTTGGCTTCAAGATTTGAGATTACAAAAGCTTACTAAAGAAGTTCTGGAAGGAGTGCTTTATGTGGCGTGGTGGTACATCTGGAGATTTCGGAACGATACAATCTTTGGAAAAACACTTCCTAAAAAGAGTGTTATATTTGATGATATTGTTGCTCAATCGTTCCTTTGGTGTGATAGTCGGTCTAAGAAAAAAATAGATTGGAACTTGTGGCATTTAAATCCTTCCTTAATTGTGATGTAATTGTTTTATTTCTGTGCTAGTTTTTGCTAGTTGCTCTTAATAAAATTTAGCTGTTCAAAAAAAAAACTATACTTGTTTGGCAAGTTTGCATTTCCCTGTTTTCTTTATGTGTTCAATGTTTTCAAACATTTAAACATTTCTAAAAGAGGCTAACTAAGAATTTTTGGTAGATAATTCAAGATAATATTAAGCAAACATGGTACTTACTTTCAGATGAGATTAGTCGATGCTTTAATTTTGATGGTTGCACTTTGGCATGTAAAGGCGTACGTGAAATAGAGTTTTCTATGAGGAAATTTAGATCATGGAAGAACCTTTGAAGGGTTTACCTTATGGTATTGTTGAAGCTAAATCCGACAGGGAATTAAATTCTTTATGGTCATCAAGTAGTTTTGAATCAAAGGTGATTGCAGCTAATTTTATTATGTAAGTGTGTAATTACCATATTCTAAACCAATATGATTTGTTATTTATTGATTTACCATTTTGTTTATCCATGTCAGATAAATGTTTCCATTTATCATAATGTTTGTGGGTTTGAAATGAAGCATGTTGTTAATGCCATTGTTGAAAAGGTACAAAATAGATTGTATTTTCATATTCATGACTCTCTCTCTCTCTCTCTCTCTTTCTCTCTCTCTCTCTCTCTATATATATATATATATATATATATATATATATATATATATATATATATATATATATATATATATATATACATATATATATATATATATATATATATATATATATATATATATATATATATATATATATATATATATATATCTACTATACCTAATAAATAAAAATAACTTTTGTCACGTGTCATTTTCTAAGGCCTTTTATACACATGTCATTTCTATAGAATTTTTGATTTTATTGTATTTCACATTTCTGTTTTACTTTTAAATGTTCCTAATTTTTCTCCATCAATTTCTCCACTTACCATTAATTAGTAATCATAAATGCACGTACTAAACAGAATTATATATACAAAAAAGATGTTAGAGTTTCAATCGGATGTTTAAGAGTGGATGAAGTAAACTTTTAACTTCCAATTTTGCTTACATGATTACCATAACATGACTTTTATTTGATGTCAACTGACGAACGTATAATTTTGTTGAGTATCGTAATTAACAAATTTGGTATGTCTTACTCCAAAATTATTTGCTAAGTTTTTTTCCCGCCTAATGAACAGTCCCGACTTCTTCCCGTTTTTCAAGCAAATTCAGTATTTGAGATCCTATCCTCTAATGGTAAGAATCTTCGTATTTTTTAAATTCAAATCCTATCCTTTTTAAATCACAACAGCCCACCCTGAATTTACGTGTTCATCCTCTAATGGTAAGCATCTTCGTATTTTTTTTTTAAATTCAAATCCTATCATTTTTAAATCACAACAGCCCACTCGAAATTCAATGAATTAACTAAAATATATCAAAATCGTTTCCTTTTTCTGAATGGAAATCATTCCTATCTTATGTTTGATGTTAAATAAAAAAATCTTTAAATACATCATATATTCCATAAGCGTCGACTTATTGCTTACCAATCTTTATCTTTATTGTTCTCTTCCTCTTCATCCACAGCCGCGTTTTCAATTGATTCTATTATTCGAAGTCTGCACGATTATAAATAAATACCGTTAGATGTTAATTTTGAACTTTTGGGGATTTTACAGGAAACCTAGGGCTTAAGGAGATGCATTGACCGTGTCTTTCTTCTCTTCTTTGTTTCCCAATGTTTTTTGTGTGAGGATTTGTTTATTGATTCAGATTCTTTTTCTATGTTTCAAAATTTCAGATTCAGGAGCTTCTCGCTGGTTAGCTGATTCGTCCGTAATCCAAGCTTCAAGGGTTAAGTCTATTTCTTCAATTTCCTTTTGCGTTTCAAGGTATTTGCAGGTGGGTTCGGTTTAGAAAGTCTATTTCCTCCATACAACCAACCACCCCTTTATCCTTCCCGCTCTCTCTCTGATTGAGAATTTGTTTCGCATATCTGAAACTCTATTCGTTCTTCATCAGTGGAGCATTGGATAAAAAAGGTTTGTTATAACTTGGTGATTTTACGTATGTTTACTCTAATATTGTTTACTCTATTCATAAAAGTCTGATGTTTAGTGATTTTGTTTATTATTTTTGTCTCATTTGCAGGTTTTATATTTTAAATGTCTGATGCTAACAGAAACAAGAGGCATGCTTAAACTTTTGATTCTTATGCATCATTTCAAGTTTTGAAAATTTCATGCCTCATTTGTAGGTTTTTTGTTGGTTGAATTAACGTTGAGAACATATCTTAAAATATCTTGACAGGCTCACCAAGTGTTGGACAAAATGCTTCTGTATGTTTAGGTAATATCCTTGGCATATATTTCATTCCAATGATTCAAGTGTTAAACCTCAATGATCCCTATGGATCCAGAAATAAATCCACAACTTGAATTTGAATGTGAAAAGGTATTTTCCATTTTTCTTCTATATATCCATGCTCTTATGTAGAAAGTACAATATCAACTACACCTCAAGATAAATCAAGATTGCTAAAATAGAGAACTATAGCCATAATACTTGCATTTGAAATAAGAATTAAATAACTTGAACATCTCTCTTTTTTTTTAAATTGAATTTTGGTATATTTCAAGAAAAAAAGAGAATGCGTCTCCAAATTTCTTTTCATCTTTCAAAATTCATGCTTATTACAACATCGACCTTTTTTACCACCGAACCAAAGAGCACATAGATTTGTAATATTTTTGATACTTGCTTTGAAAAATTGTGGGGTACCCACTTCATGGTGTTCATGTGCTTTTGTAAATATAAAATCATCTTAATAAAGGGTACTAGAATCATACAAGGGTACTAATATCGCTTATCACAGGTCATGCTGTCCAATGACAAAAGGCATTTAAGGAGCATTGAAATGTTATTAAAGTTGGTTTTTGGGAAATCTATAGGAACTGTTACAGCATATTATGTAACTGCAATAACTAGATAGAGACAAGGGATTTTTCATTTTTACTTTATAATGTTTTATGTGTTTATCAAGTGAAATCTGCAACTTATTATTCTTGGCAGAAATAACAATTATCATATTTTTTTAACCAATTGCAAGACTAGCAGAAAGTTCAAAAAAAGTAAATGGCACTCTCATCTTTTTCATTTCTCTAACATAGTTTTCATGGCAAAAGCAGCAACTTACATTTCATTTTTACCATATGTGTGACAAGAAAAAGTTCAAATAATAACATTAGACTTTTATTTTATTTTTCCATTTTGTAGCTTACTTTTCATTCTTTTTTGACCAAGCACAACATGAACTGCATAACTGAAAGGAGTCTTTTGGTTTTGTTTATGTTTTTTTGGGAGTATCTAAATTAAGGGTGAGCTTATTAGGGTTCTTCATAATTTGTAGTTGAGATGTGATTTTTATTAATTTTTGTTATTATATTTGTATTGATTTTTGTATGTTTTGTGTGCCAGGTTCAAGAAAGAGGCAGTCGTTTTGTATGGTCAATTTATATTTTAAAAACACTTTAGGCGTATTCCACCCTTCCGTCTTCAACTCTATATATGTGTATGTGTGTATATTTTGTTTCAACCAATAGACATGAATGTATAATTTGGGTTTTACTCTGTTCCTTGGAGGTTTTATTGAGTGAACTTGGAAATAGGCTCAACGGTCCATAAACTTGTATTTTTGGTGAAAGTGAACACTCTTATAACATAAGTTTTCTATTTTAACATTTCATATATCGCCTTTTCTCTTACTTTGTGTAGACTTTTGCTATTTAACTTATTTTTTTATATATGAATGTTGAACGTCATAGCTTTTTATGTTGATTTCATATCCCTAATAGAACTTTTTTTGTCCAAGTATTGACGATTAATATTGGAAACAATATTGGAAATCTTGCATTTATTCCAAAAATGAGTTTCACACATACAGACAAAAAGATTCCTTTCAAGTTTCAAAAAAGACAATTTTCACTTGATGTATGTTTTGCAATGACCATAAATAAAAGTCAAGGACAATCACTATCCAAGGTTGGTTTGTTTTTAAAAGAACCAGTTTTCACACATGGTCAGCTCTATGTTGCATTATCCAGAGTTAAAAGTAGACAATGACTTAAACTACTGATTTTAGATAAAGAGGGTAAAATTACAAATAGGATATCAAATGTTGTATACAAAGAAATATTTCAAGCATTTTGAATTATCATTACGTCTTTCATTTTCAGTATTATTCATTTATTACTTTTGGTACTTATTCTTAATTTTAAATCATATTTTATTTGAACATAGCGATCGTAATTCCTAACTAAAACCAGCAAAATGTATCTTATCATATAAAATATCAAAATAAACAAAAATCAAATGATAATTTTATCATATGCAATATTGATATTTTTCATATTATTTTATATATTTTTTAATCAACCCGTGTATTACACGGGTTTCTAACCTAGTATATATATATATAGGGTCCGGTTCCGGTGAGGACTCGCAATGACACATTAAAAAAATTGAAAAAAAATATAAAAAAAATACAAATCATAAAATCGAGAATAGTACTATATCATTATCAAAAAAATTTTGAAAAAAAAATTTGCATCATTGCAAAACGTAATGATGCAATTTTTCTGTTTTTATTTTGGATCATTATTTCATTATAAAAAAAATAATGATCGAAAAGTTTTTTTTGAATCTTTTTTTTCTCCGATATAGTACTATGATCCATTTTATTATTTATATTTTATTTATATTTTTTTTCAATTTTTTTAAGGTGTCCTCGCAAGTCCTCACTTTAAGAAGAGTCCTCACCCGATCCTGATTCTATCTATATATATATATATATATATATATATATATATATATATATATATATATATATATATATATATATATATATATATATATATATATATATATATATGATATTTGTTACGTGAAAAATATTAAATTGGTATTTGATATTTTTTCATGAACATTTTACAATTATTTTATTCCATTATGATAGGAATATGGATGGACGGTGGGATCTTAAATGGAGTAGCAAAGTTGATCATATTGTAGTTGTGGACCAAACTAAATGGGAAGGTTCAATTCTATCAAGCACACTACTATTCTCATAATTTTTTTTTGATGGTTTGTTAAAAGGTTTTTGGCTTTTTGCATCCAAATGCTATTTTGATATAGGATTATGTATTTCTTTGGGATGCAAGTCATGGAGTACAACATTTTAACCCCAAAAGGTATAATTAATGTATAAGTTACATCTTTATATACCTTGTTCAATTGGTTGTATTAATTTTTTTTATATCTATTATACTTTCAAATACTTGGATATTGTTAAAGCCAAAGAGCTAGAGATATTTCAACCAAGAGGAGCAATTATGTAAAGTTTATTTGCAATCAAAGTTTCATATTTCTTTCTCCAACAAGCATTTAGTTTGATAGTATTATGTTTTGAGTGTTATTATCACAACACTTAGACTTATTGAAATTTCGAAGACATTTATGTTTTAAATATTAAAAATATTGTTGTTATATAAGTTAATTTTAAAGTAATGACATTGTGTTTTACATTTATTATCTTATTTGTCTTTTTATTAATCTATTTCTATTTAATTTTTAGAATTGTTGAATATAATTTTTTGTGGTAAAAATGTATGGCTAAAAAGAGGAAAATGACATTTATTTTAGCAAGTATAAGTTATTGACGGTTTAAAAATATCAGTATAAGTTAAAAATAAACCAAATGTCTTATAGGCCAACAATATAGAAGTTGGGAAATATGTTCCTCCACCAAGTTATTGACGGTTTAAAATCTTGTTGGAGACTTTAGTGTAGTTTAGGATTAGATTAAAATCGTTTCAATAAAATTATAAATTAAGAAAAGGTAAACAAAAAGGAAAACTAAATCGAAAAGAATAAAATAGATATTTTATCCACATTAAGAACCAAACCTTGCAAGTAATTAAAACTGAATGTGCCATCCGCGTAACAAAATAAGATTAAGAATTAAAAACTAAAAACATAACCTTTTGTAACTATCAAAGATCAATCATAAAATTTTGTCAAAACAAAATTTGTTTGTATAAAATCGTTCAAATCGCATAGACACATACCGATATAAATGAACGTCTTTACAAAATAAAATTTGTCTTTGACGACAAAATCCACCCTAGCAACATGGATTAAATCTTCACCAAGGTCTCCAAGTCATTGTTACCGATATAACAAGGTCCGATGGCTGCCCACATCCCAATGTGGTATACGATCGCTAATTTTAAGCACTGATTTGTTGTAACATCATTTTATAGATAATATCTTACAAAATAAAATAAAACTTCTAGATTACAAATAAGTGAGATTTCATGTTTGTCAATAATAAAAACAAGCAGGATTTGCGAGTGTGATTTTACGTCGCTTGCAGCCTTGCACCAACAAAATACAATAAAGTTATTTTTTTTTGGAAACGGCAAATATCATTGAAATATAAAACCAAGTTTAGCAAGAGGCTAAGCAAGGAGAGTTTACATAATTACAAAATTAGAGTTTAAAGAAGAGATAATGGGGAACAGATCCAATCCGCCCAAGTGAAGTTCAATTTACCCCTGTGTTTTATCCAATCAAACGAAGTGGTAATAGCCTCATCCGCAATAACAGTTGGGGACATGTGTTTCCCGTTAAAAACCTTGTTATTTCTTGCCTTCCATAGATGCCATATCAAGCATTGAATAATGGCAACGAACACTTTCTTTTTCCTTGGACAGTGTCCCCAAGACGCCGCGAAGTTTATAAGATCGACCACTGAATTCACTTGGACAAAGGGAATATGACACCAATTAAAAATCCATCTTCTAGCTTCCACGGCTCTAGGGCATCCGATTAGAGCGTGATCCGTGTTTTCCTCCTCCAGGTTGCAGACGTTGCATATGGTGCTGTTTAAATTTACACCTCTATCTTTCAAACATTTTGCCACCAGAATTCAACCAAGAGCTGCACGCCAGGTAAAACACGAGAGTTTAAGGGGGACAAATCTGTTCCAGACGGGTAGAGGGGCAGCGTCGGTCGTGATCTTTGAGTCGACCAAAACCCGAGCAAAACGAACATCAAATCTTCCATTCGGCGATAGTATGCAATCAAGCCGATCAGAGTGATGAGCTGGCGTATATGTGGATGTCAAGCTCACTAGATGAGCAACAGCAGCAACAAATGACGGCTCCAATGAAGACTGCTTCCAAGACCAAACAGGACCGTTTGTATTCATTCTCTCCGCGACTAGGCAATTTTTTCTGGATTCTGCCTCAAACAATTCCGGGAATTTGCTTTGTAGAGTGAAGTTTCCAAGCCAATAATCCTTCCAAAAGAGAGTGTTACTGCCATTACCTGCAACTACCAAAAACATGTTAGTGAAATCAATCCCCATCTTGGAGAGATCCAAGCTAATGTTATTAATGTTGTTCCACACTCCCGGGATGGTTTTCTTATGCATGACATGAAACGGTTTGCCTTTGGTATTGTGAATCGCCTCAATAACATCTTTCCAGAGAGCTTTCTTTCCATCTCTGAAGTTCCACCACCATTTAACGAGCAATGCGCAATTTTGAGCTTTCAGAGACCCCACCCCCAAACCGCCCCGTTCTTTGGGAGCTAGAACCTTCGACCACTCAACCCAGTTTATTTTTTTATTGTTTTCCGATCCACCCCATAGGAACCTCCTTCTAATTTGCTCCAGACGACTGATGATACATGCTGGAGCCTTGAATAAGGAGAAGTAGTAGGTGGGTAGGCTGCTGAGAACAGATTTTATAAGAGTGAGCCTCCCACCAAAAGAGAGGTTTTTTGCTTTCCAGTCAGACAACTTTGAGAGAAATTTATCCACCACCGGCTTCCAATGTTTTTTTAAGGACATGTTCGCCCCAACCGGCACCCCAAGATACGTGAAAGGGAGTAACCCAACTGAGCAACCAAGAGATGCTGCCCAAACCGTGGCTTGAGAAGGGTTAGCACCCACACCGAACATCTTTGACTTGTGAAAATTGACTTGAAGGCCAGAACAAGTATGAAAGCAGCGCAGAATTCTAGCTAAGTTCCGAATGTTTTCGTAACGCCACTCACCAACGAACAACGCATCATCTGCGTAGAAAAGATGAGAAATGACGGGTCCACCATTGGCTAGCTGGATCCCTCGGAATAGTCCTTTATCACAGGCTGTTTTCATTGCCACATTTAACCCCTCCATGGCAATGATGAAAAGAAAAGGAGCTAGTGGATCACCTTGACGAACCCCACGTGTAATGGGGAATTCAAGCGTAGGGGAGCCATTTATAAGAACTGAAGCACGGGAGGAGGCGAGGCATCCCAAAATCCAACCTCTCCATTTGACGCCAAAGCCCATTTGTTCCATGATGGAGTCGATGAAACCCCAATTAATAGAGTCAAAGGCCTTTTCAAAGTCAACCTTAAATAGAAACAGCTCCTTCTTCAATTTTTTTCCCCATGAGCAAATTTCATTCATAATAAGAGGCCCCTCAAGGATATTGCGTCCTTCCACGTAGGCTGATTGCCGTTGTCTAAATGGGAGACGCAAGATGATCAAAAATTTCATTCACAATAAAGTTATTAGCTAACAAAAATATCAGATCTCATATTTGTCCGTTGTCTAAATGGGAGACGCAAGATGATCAAAAGTCAAAATACTTTCGATTACCTGTACCAGCAATGCTATATGTACAAACAAACATTATATTTTAAGTGAGAGTACAAAATTATAAGCAAGTTATTTGTTGCTAATAATTTATTTAGACTATTGTCTTGTCCCATTTAATATAATAAATATTTTATGGGAAAATGACACAAAAGCCCTTAAGTTTGCATAAAAAGTACGGTTTTACCCTTTTGGACTTTTTTTGTTCATTAAAGCCGGATGTTTTAATAAATTTGTTCATTAATGCCATATACCCGGTTTTACACCCTCTAGCCGGTTACACATGCCAACGTGGCCTTTACCTGGTGATTAGGCAATCGGAGGCGGGAAGTCTTTCTTGGAGAAGGTGCGTACGTCTTCAACAGTCGGGTAAATAAAAGTTATCATCACAACTAAGGGTATTTGAAGAAGATTAGGGTTCGATTGTCTGTTACAGTAAGTTCAAGCAGGTGCAATTAGGGGTTTTGGAGAGTCGAGTACACACGGTGGGTTTTTGGAGACTCCATTACAGACGGTATGTTCTCGTATTTGAAACTGATAAGTTAAATGTGTGTGGTTTTGCAGGTTATTGTAATGGATCCCATTTGCTGCTATACTCAAGCCCTTCTCTGGTTTAGATGAGATGGATTATGAAGTTCATGGAATCTACATGGACCATCAACCACATCAAGAGTTCGTGACCTCCCTGAACAAGTGTAATAACATCTTCCTTAATGTGTAAATGGGGATGATGTTTTTGTATGTTTTGCGTACCTTTTTTTGGTTAACTGCAGAGGACAGTTGCATATTTTTGATCGTGTTTGTTATCAAAGTTTTTTTGTAAGAGAATATTTATATACCTATGAAACTGCAAGTTAAATATTTGGAATGTTGAAATAAGGTGTACGAACATATAGATAACATAAGATGTTACGATATTCACTGATGCATAATACTTAGTCAAAATATATACATAGTTATCATCCAAACGCTACCAACATTTTCACAAAAGACCTACAACCAAAAGAAAACATTTCCCATACCTAAAGCCAAAACATACCCATCCCCCAAAACGTTCCATAACACCTGTAATTTCCCTTTGATTCTTCATCCCTCATTCTCCAACTCATAGTCAATGGCTTTGATTTTTTTCCTTGTATCCAGCCACTTCATCTTTGAACACTTGATGGATGTCGTACAAGAGATCCATTATCTTTGCAGCATTGGTATTTGTTTCATGCATGGCGGCTTTTGCTTGAACGAAATTCATGAAGCGTGGCTTTGTGTCCAAATCTCTAAAGAGGTCGTTCTTGATCGCGTAGTCCGCATCAAATTTTTTTTGGAAATCTTGGAGAAGCTTGCGATTGTTCTCAAATTTTTTGATCAGTGTGCGGAGCATGGATTCGAGATCGTTGCCCTTCATTCTGTTAAGTGAGAAAGTTTTGTGGTATACCAGAAGTTTGTAACTCCTTATATAGGAATATCTGAATAGATCAAATCGGGAATGGTGAATATCACCTGCAGTTATTAGTATAATTAATAGCCGTAAATTGAAGGGACGCACAGACGGCGATAAGTCATGATTACTAAGCATTAAATCATCTGCATGTTGATCGTATATAAACCGATGTGAAAAAAATTTGTAATCAAATTGGTTGTATTTTATTTCTATTTTGAACGTAATTAATGGTCATAAGGTGAAAGGACGCGTTGCCAGCGATAAGTTATAACGAGCAAACATTAAATGTTCTGCATGATGATGGTTAAGAAATAGAAACTTTTTACTCAGATTTCTATTTTCCCTGTTTTCTATTTTCGTGTTGGGAAATTTTTTAAGCGAGATGATCCTTGTTTAGTGTTGCAGAAGCTAAAAAAGGTTGTCAATCACAAAGATGGTGGTTCTTCATCTGCTAATCCAGTTAACTTGCGTACTGAACCCCCATTCGAGCTTAATTTTCCTGAGGACGTTGACATTCTTGCGTGAGAGAGACTGTGAGAGAGAAGAAACTCGAGCACGTTCCTGGTTTTTTCGAGCGAGAGAGAAGAAAGTCGAGGACGTTGACGTATTGAAACCCCAATCGCATTTAAATGGCATGTTTAAGTTTTTTGTCATGTTGGACCCGACTAGAAGTCCACGTGTATGCCAACTCAACTTCATTGTCCACATATGCATTTCACTTGGCATGGGTAACTGGCTAGAGGGTGTAAAACTGGGTATATGACATTAATGAACAAATTTATTAAAACATCCGGCTTTAATGAATACAAAAAGTCTAAAAGGGTAAAACCGTACTTTTTATGCAAAATTTAGGATTTTTGTGTCATTTTCCGATATTTTAATTCTTTTCATAACTTTAAAGAGAAAAGGAAATAAAACAAAAAGTGGCAATGCAATTAAGTAGTTTGACTATTTTGGTCTCTTTACCGAATTATCTGCACATGTACAATTTGTTTTCTTATCTAGTTTATTTATTTTTGAGTAAATTACTGTTGTTCTAGTCCACGTGGTTGGTTGTTTTTTTGTTTTGTTTTTTTTGGAACGACAAATATAATACTATCTAACCTACTCTCAAATTACACCTAAATTTCCACCTATGCCTCTCGCGAGGCTTGAACCCTCAACCTCAAAGAGGGAGGGCAACACCGGTATCGCTGAGCTACAAACCCTCCTAAATTTCCACGTGGTTGGTATTAATCTATAATTTTGATCTAAGTTTTGAAAAATTAACATAGTGTCTTTATGATTTTTAAAATTCATCACAGTTGTTTTTTTCCGATAAGATAGTTAGAAAAATATTTTAAATACGTGTAAAATGATCAATAATGATCGTTAAGATTTCGATCTTAATATTCAAATCTTATGATTTTAAGATCTTAATCCGATCCGATTACACATTTTTAGTCTTTATTATATTTTCAAGCATGAAATGTTTGTTCATTCAAGTTGAAATCGAGCATCACATGTCGCAAGAAGTCTCACAAAGCATTAACACTATTGTTGGTGCTTAAAAAGTTAATTTTGATTCTACCATCGATGTTTTAATCAATATTAAATTATAACGAGTATTGCATAAAGTGTGACCTTGAAAACAAATTTGGAGACTAGTTCATTGATAGGATCTTCCGAGCGGATCCCAATCTTACGATCACAATCTTGCAAAACATAAAACGATATTAGATAAGATCCCGATCTTGATAACCTTGAATTTAACCATATTCTTAGATTTATTATTTAATATTTCAAAATACTAAAGCCCCATCTATTGGTGTTAATCGGTCAACCCGATCGAGTTTTAGGTTAGTCGGATATTCTAAAAACAAGTTTAACAGAAACCCGATTCTATTAAGCTACGGGTTAGTCGGGTTCGAGTTACTAAGGCCCGATCAGTCGGGTTAATTATAATAGTTAGTGTGCATTTTTGTTATTAAGTTATGATTTACAAGATTATTCAACGTTTATGTTTTGTATTGTCTACTAATATTTTTTAAATGACTGAAATGCTTAAAATGATGCATGTATATTTCTTAAATATTTTAATTCTTATCATTCGCTACATGGTTCGAACTTTAGCCGGAGAGATGAGCGATGGTATCATGGTAGTGGAAAACGGCGAAGCTATTGTGTTTCTTTGGATCCTAAAACTAGGTCTCACCAGTTAGATATTCAATTTAATGCAACTATGCAAGTTAACATTCCTAAAACTAAAATCTGTACTTGCACGATAACTTATTATATACTAAAACATCAAACATCAGCATCGAAATGGAAAGCACTCTACTTTTAAACTTGAAATTTCAACTAAATCGCAAACATGACTTCAAAAATGACTTCTCACAATTATAATACGAAGTTATTATAAAATATATAATTACTTTTTATTAAAAGTCTCGTGTTGCTAAGTGAGATTCATTTTTATTTGTCAAAGATAACAAGGATCGGTTATTTTTCAACTTACATTTATCTAAAAACAGACATTTTATTCGGGTTAACCTGAACCCGAAAAAAACAATATCAAGCATAGAAATTTGTATTTCTCGGGTTAATTCAAATAACTAGATTTGACTTTCAAACCCTATCAAACTCGACCCTAGCTATCTATCTTATTTAGGTTCGGGTCGGATGAGGTTAATCGGGGTACAAACATTTTTGACACTTGTAGCCCCATCTTACTCTCTTCCCTCCTTTCTTCAATGGTGACTAGCGGTGCGCTTGGTACCTTATATGTTATTTTTTCTCCAAACCGTATACCGTACTAACTATACTTTGTACAAAATTTTTGCTACATGTACCGTACAATTTATATTTGGTACCAATTTGTTTGGTAAACAACACATCTAGTTGGTACAAATTGATAACGATATATACCAAAAAATTAGTTAAGTAATTATTTAATTTATTAAAGAATTTAATTGAAGTAACACTGTAGTAATTTTTTAAATTTTAAATTGAATGTGGTAATAATTATCGACTAATATGGATAAATGGCTAATACTTGTTCTCTCAAAATTGTAAACGTTAAACCACCTGCAATTGAAATCTGGTTTCGTTTATATATATATATATATATATATATATATATATATATATATATATATATATATATATATATATATATATATATATATATATATATATATATATATATATATATATAGGGATGGGTTCAATACAAAAGCAAATTATATTGCCTAACTGTAGAACCACGATCTTAACCATTAAATTAGATTCCTTCATAAATGGTATGATGGTAAAATGGAAATACTAGAAATAAAACCTCCAATAAATACGTCCAGTAACTGAACAAATGTTCATCAATGAACATATGTTCATCAATGAACGTATGTTCATCAATGAACAAACAAACGTTAATTACATTCTCTGTATACTCATTCTTTTGAAAATAGACATATGTTCATTATGTTCATAAATGAACATATGTTCATAAATGAACATGCATTCATCTCCTTATCTGTATATATTAATTCCTTGTAAATGAACAAATATTCATAAATGAACATGTGTTCATAAATGAACAAATATTCATCAATGAACATAATGTTCATAAATGAACATATGTTCATAGATGAACATATGTTTCAAAAAATCACATAACATTTGACGCTCCTATATTTTTGGGATGGATAAAAAAACCCAATATGCCCTTGTCTGGGTATGATTTCTTACATTAGGTGCATAATTTTATAATACATCCCTTTTGATCTAATCCATTAATATAATGATCCAAGGGTTATAATGATGGTTCTATGGTTAGGTGATTTAATTTAGTTCTACATTGAACCTTCCTCTCTCTCTCTCTCTCTATATATATATATATATATATATATATATATATATATATATATATATATATATATATATATATATATATATATATATATATATATATATATAATGAATTGGTTAGTATTGTATTACCATGTTATTTCAAGTTCTATACCATTACCGTACCAGAATTACTTTAATTGCGCATTGTATTATCATCCAAACATGTTGGCTATCAGACATATTGATTACCAATATTATTGGTTCGGTTGGTAACATGTTGGTTGGTTTTCGTGGTGCATACTTGAAAGCCCTAATGGTGACCCCTCAACTACTATCTAACTATCCATACACAGTCAATAATCTTGAACCAAATTTCTAGTATAATATATACTTAAAGTTGCAAATTTGGCATAAAATCCAACACAATAAGCATATAAAAGATGCAAAGATAAAACACGGAAATCAAATGGTCGACTGTGCCCTCCTTGTGCCAACCACATGAAAAAACCATAAGATACGCGAACTTAGCACAAAAATTCAACACAAAAAGCATAAAGACCATAATAAATGTTGCTAATGGGGTTGTAGACCTTATATGTTCCTTATGCTCATACATAAACATATTAATCTGCAAAGAAGATCACAAAAACCCAACACATATTTTATTATTCAGATTAAAAGGGCAATATGCCCATATACACAAAATAAGACCACCGTCTTAAGTCATCTACATTCAACATTCTATCTTTTGGAATTGGATCAAATAGAGATAGAGATACATGCTTTGCACTCTCATCGAAATGATTCCACCATCCCAGATAATGTTCCCTCATCAACATGTTATATAGGTTGATGCTTTACCACCATCGCAGTGAGGAATGGTGAAGGCAGACTTGACAACATGATGAGCGACATTGGAGTTGTAAGAATAATTTATCCATCTACATCCACCAGACCTACAACATGTAGGGTGGCGTTCCAGCTGCTAGCGAGGAAGGGGATGATTGTGGGTTCGCGGATGGCAGTTTTCCTTAGACCTGTTGGAAGTGATAAATAGATGAGACAGTGTGAAAATAGATGAGACAGTGGGTTCGCGGATGGCAGTTTTCCTCGTTTTTACAAGTTTTTTACATATTTATTTTTAACATGTTTTTTCACTTTTTTTTTTTCACAATCCACTTTTACAACTTTATCTTTATAAGTAAAAATAAGGAATTTGTAAAAAAGGATTGTAAAAAAATATGAAAAACCAAAAATAAAGAATTTGTAAAAATGGACTGTGAAAAAACATGTAAAAAGAAAGTAATATATAATGTTGTAAAGACGGGTTGTGAAAAAACATATAAAAAATGAAGTTGTAAAACGGATTGTGAAAAAACATGTAAAACTAAAGTAAAAATGAAGTTACAAAAATAGTTTGTGAACAAACATGTAAAAAACAAAATAAAAAATAAAGTTATAAAATTGTGAAACAAAGTAAAAAAATGAAGTTGTAAAAATAAATTATGAAAATACATATAGAAATAAGTAAAAGAATAAAGTGGAAAAAACGAAACATAAAAAAAGATACATAAATGAATTAATAAATTAAGTTGTAAACGAATTGTTAAAAAACATATAAGTGACAAAATGAATACAATTTCAAAAGTTTAGTGACATTTGACGACAAAAAAAAAATGAGAAAGTACTTTGTCGGTCTTAATGACGACTTTTACAAAAATTGACAAGTCTAGTGATTTTTGAAAATTAAATAAAATTAAGTGAGCAAATGACTAAATGAGATAAATTTCAAAATTTTAGTGACTTAAATGCGAACTGTAACACTTGATTTCTCAACTAATTTACTGAAATGATCCATAATCCATAAGTTAGTAAAATGATAAAATAATAGAAAATATAGAGCTAGGGGTACATTGGTAATTTTATTTGTTCTTAACGAAAGAGGCTTGGCTAACTGGCTAATGGACTGACAACAATGGATTTTGAAATCATAACTACCTACTATATCAGTTTTTCAATAATTGAATCAATGTTGTAGATTAGTATCAAACACATGGATCAAACTGTAATTTACTCTTTATTTTGTCACATTTGAACGTAAGATAGATATAACATTTTAACAATATCCTTTTATTTTATCATGATTATACCTTTAGTTTGATATATAAACTAATATAAATATTCCAATACTTATCGAGTTCAACTAGTTTACTGATTGCTTCACTTCAACCTATGATGTCAACTTGAATCATTAACAATTTATCATACACCAAATAAAATTCACAAAATAGATTATTACACATGAGGAGAAAAAATAGAAATAGTACTGTCTACAACATACTTCACAATCTAAAGACTAATTCTTGTTTTTCAACTTGGAAGCCAATTGATCTAAGGTTTTTGTAGAACACCCATCTTTACTAAGAACATTAGCAGCTGCATCTTTAAGGTCTCGGATTCGGCTCCGAATCCCTTTTCCTTCCTCTCCCTCCAATAAACCTTTTACAACCCTTGCAATCTCTACACGGCCCACGATACCATTTTCTCCAACTTTAGGCCTTAATGCCACTTTTAGACCCTCGGTTAAAGATACCGCATTCATCTTTTGCTCCGCATAAAGCGGCCAAGCTATTACAGGCACACCATGGACTACGGTCTCGAGAATTGAGTTCCAACCACAATGGGTTAGAAACCCTCCTGTGGAACTGTGACTCAAGATCTGGGCTTGTGGGGCCCATGAAGGAATCACAAATCCAGTGTTTTTGGTTCTTTCCAAAAACCCTTTTGGTAGAAAACCTAAAGGGTCGTTATGACCGTGTGAATCGAAGTACGTGGCGTTCGGTTGGTCGTTTGGACTTCTAACCACCCATAGGAACCTTTGTTCACTCAACTCCAAACCCATGGCTAACTCATTGAGTTGAGTAGAAGAGAGGGTCCCACCACTCCCAAAAGATATATACAAAACTGAACCACATGGCTGACTATCTAACCACCTCAAACAGTCGGAACCATCAAGATCACTACTAGAACCGCTCTGTATTAATGGCCCAACAGGATAAACCCTTGGCTTACCTGGCTCCTCCTCTAGCAAAACTTTAAGCGCTCCACCCTCCAACTCCTTGAAGCTATTTACCGCAATACCCTCAGCCATCATGTATCGCTTCGCGTTATGAAGCACCCATTTGTATGCATCATTCTTTCTGTCCTGAACCGGATCAAGGAGGTCCTGTCCACGAACCGGTATGCACCCAGGGATCTGAACCGGTTCTTGCAACTCCCTATACTCACATGAAACCTCTTGATCGAGCTTAGGCAAATGAAGAAACAAAGACAAAGCCATAGCAGTTGACGGAAAGAACACATAGGGAGAAACACCAAATTCAATTGCAACATCGAATGCATCTGTGCCAAAAAGATCAATAAACAAAGCCACCAAGCGTTTTTCTGCAACTAACGACTTTAATACTTGGCGAAGGGATGGTAGGGAGCGAGTAACCATGAGACTGATTCGCGTTTCCATTTGGATATCTTGGGGTAAGTCATCGAAATTGACAGGAGGAAGGATGAGGTAGTTTAATCCATCGGGAAGTGAATCAAGAAAAGCAATTTGTGATTTGGATAAAGGTCCATCATTTGGGATGATGAAAGTTGCAGATATATTATGGTTGGTCTTCAGTCTCTTAGCGAACTCAACCAAAGGGATCAAATGACCCATGCCTGGACTTGGTACAATGGCTATATGGGGTGTTTTTTCCATCGTAGTGAGAGTGGGAGAGAGAAGTGAGTGATAAAAGTTGGATGAGAAATGAAGTTAAATGGTGATATATATAGCCATTTTGGGTTGAGGGTGTTTAATTTTCTGTTCTTTCATAAGAGGGAGAGAGAGAGAAAGTGGTGCAAACGAGACCAAGATATATATTTAATAGCGGCTAAATTTAAGAATAAAAAATATATTTATTATAAATTACATAAAAGCCTCTGTACTTCATGTTATAATCATCTTTAAACTAAAATTTGATGGTATCGAAAATATTTCTGACTAGTGAATACCAACGTAGTTGTGTATCAACGAACAAGAACACGGGTGTACGTTAGATTCAATAGAGACCTGAGGAACCAAACACGTTTGGACGTTCCAGATTAGACATCTGATCTGGTTATTATACATATGAAACAAATTGGTGATGAAAATTATAACGGGGTGTTATTCGAAGGATTCTTTATAATTAAATAGTATCCGGTAACACGAGGGCCCATGAAATATATATACAACTATTATTTTATATGATATATGAAAATTGTGCACCAATATTGAATAGACAAACATATAGAGACAGCGAAAGCCATAAAGACGCCAATGGGCTTATGATATTCCAATGTGAAATTTTGGCCAAAGTGTTGGTGATGTCAATTCAAATGTAAGGCTTATGTCATGTGTTTAATAATGCGCAATGTGAACAGTTGTTGGCAACCTTTTAGAACCAGGTGTACTATAAGCACAATAATTTGTACATTATGATCATTTATAACTCATTTAATACGAAGGGGTTCACAAGTTTGACAATTGAAACCAGTATTAGAACATTACAATGTACTGTATTTAAAAGCCGTGAATAATTTTATATTCGTGTATACAAAGACAATGGAACTAACCCGACAAATGTATACTATCAATTCATTCGATTTATACGTCCAACCGGTATCAATGACTTTGCTCATTTTTAATATGTGTTGGGCTTCAAGTTAGATGTGTCATGTCATTGAAATGGCTTTACTTTCTAAAACTTACACCAGGTTTCTTGCTATTATTGGGTATGTTTGTTTTTTACTGTAAACGAGACGAAGGGGAGGTGGGACGGTGGTCACAGACGGATTTCTTCGAGAGAGAAGGTTGTAAAGCTATTGCTGAATGATTGTCGTAGAGACATTGGGAAGGTGAATGGGGTTGCTTGAGAGGTGTCGTGAGGAGAGGGAGTGGTTGAACGAAAGCTGGTGCAATCTGATTGGTGAAAAAAACTCACCCCCCTTAAAAACCCAAAACCCCCTACCCCAAAATCTTCTAGAAACTGGCTTGCAATTCATCTATATAGTAATAAAATATTGTTCAAGTTTATATATATATATATATATATATATATATATATATATATATATATATATATATATATATATATATATATATATATATATATATCTATGTCTTTGTATCTCTTATAAAAATGTCGTTGAAACAATATGTTTCAAGATAAATTATTTATATTTTAAACATTAATTTAGGTTTTTTTTAATTTTACTTACATTGTGTTGCACATATATAACATTTAATCTTTTTCTTATATAATATCATTCATCGAGTTCTATTATCAATTTTGATAATATCATGATTTTCAAAGTCTATTGTTAATTTGTGGTCAATTTATCAATAAAAACATGTTTTTATCTTAAAGTTTCAACAATTCTCCTATTTTGTTTTAGTTTCCATAAGAGTTGAAACTTAAAAATGAATATTAAAATGAGTTAGAAATTATTAAAAACTAATTGAGTTGCAAGTTCATAATACGTCGTGTGTCATAGTTCAATGTGTGATGATGACGTTGCAAACATTTTTTTTGCTTTAATAAGATTTATAAACTTAAAACATTCAAACAGTAATCTTTCAAAGTTCAAACAAATCTGTTTCTATATAAATATTATAATAAATGTCATTTAAGCAATGTGGTTCAAGATAAATTTTTATCATGCACCACATTAATTTGAATTATTTTAAAAAAAATCAAAGTGGACACCAGTGGGTTCCCGTCCAAATTTTACAAGATTGATCCTAGAACTAAAATCAATGGTTCTTGAAATGTTGCAACCGATTCCTAATATAATTACAATCAAGAACACAAAAGAACAACGATATAAAGAAATAATTTTGGTCTCTCTACTAATAGATGTTTGTTTTTCCATAAAATTTGTTTCTTAAGCTATATAGGATGAGAAATATATTAGTCTCTTTACTTATAGATATTTGTTTTTCCTTCAGTTGTATTTCTTAAGCGATATGTGATAAGAAAATAACACCATGAAAAAAAAAAATTTGATCCCACATTGTCATGACTCATGATAAACCTACTCAAAAAGTTTTTTTATTCTATAAATAAATATATCTCTCAAATTTAAAATAATTATACAAACCATTAGATATTTTTATCGTCGGAAACATTTTCAAATATTTTTGTTTAAGGAATTATATAGTTAAAAGTTTTCTTTTTTTATTTTAATAAGGTTAAGCTTTCAAATTTTAGTGAGTCAATCTCTGGACGAACTATGAGTTCGTTCATCAAGTTGCACAAAATTACATGCGTTGTGTTGCATAATGAAAATTTGAACTTTTTGATACAATTGAAAGGTTTTCTGCAACTATGTACTAAAATTCCTAAGTTCACATGCAACCTATATATATCTAGGTTTTCTTCTAATTAAACATATAACAAATCCTAGAAGGCCAGAAAAGATTTACTAAAAGAAAGATCAAGAAAAACCAACCTTAAAGTGAATCTTGGAAGCAAAACAACAGAAGTCTCTTGCCTCAAATGTAGTCACACCCTTAGCTGAGCTCTTGGCCGAAAATTCCTTGGGAGAGAGAGTCAAAAAACGTGGTCTAGGGTTTAGGGAAGCCTCCCTATTTATAGCCTCCATGTGGTGATCAGATAATCGTTACAGATAAACATTTTTGAATTCGAATTAAGATAAACTATTATTTTAATCATTCAAACACCATTTATCTGTAGTATATATATATATATATATATATATATATATATATATATATATATATATATATATATATATATATATATATATATATATATATATATATATATCTCGAAAATATATATATATATATATATATTTATATATATTTTCGGCCACCACATGGTCACTCACACTGCCACTTACTCAACTATTGAATAATTACAGTTTTAGTCCCTACACCTTTAATTAATTAATTTAATTGCCAAATTAATTCCAATTAATTCCAAAAAAAAATTATAATTAATTATTATAGTTTCTAATTAGTATATTATCACTTAAATATATTAATAAACTATTTATTTAATTTCTATTGATTTATTAATCGCATAATAAATCAATCTTTCTCTCTACCGGACTTTCTGCCAATCCTCTAACTATGAGGGCAACCCAAATGGAGTATGCTACTATTAATCAGATAAATACTAATTATTAGTCATGGCTTAGACACCTAATCCAACAGTCTCCCACTTGGATAAGTCTATGACTAAAATTACCAATTTACCCTCTAATTAATTTAGCAACTGTAGCTTCCTAGAAACCGCTGCCAAACTCTGACCTAGTCAGTTCTGTCTAAAGATAAGTGATCAGATGATCCTTCGTCCAACAAGATATTTTCAGACACGAGACATGGATTGAGATCAATCTCTGTCCGATACTCTGTTCCCCGATTTCCGATTCTGCTTATGAATTTAGAACTTCTAATTGAACACATCAATTTAGTCCAGGCTGGCCAGCACTTTAGTCAACTTCAAAATCATCAAGAGGCCTACAGATATCTGTTTCCCATCAGGGTCAAGGAACGAATAAGCTTCGACTCATATGCTTATATCTTTTACCAGTCAAATCATTCACAACAACACGTTTTATAACATCGAGTTACCGATGCGTTTTCGTATTATCAATGAACAACTGCCTTGTAAATTATAACTCATATCTCTCTACTTGAAGATCATAGGATATTATCGTCTCAATATTGCTTGTGATATAATCCATGAAGCAATCTATTGAGCGTGGGTTTATCCAATACTCAAATCTCTATTTCTAAGTACTCATGAATGTTGTAGCAATCCTATTGCTATGTCTAACTCCTTAGACAGTCTACAAATCAATTCATGACAGTCTTGATTCAATACTTACTTCCCAAAGTATGAGCGACTGTAGACCTTTCTGAATAATTAAATTATTCGGGAAGTAAAACATGCGAAAGCGAAACATAAAGATCTGACTGGCAGCTACTCTTGCTTATTACCAAGTCTCTACAAGGTAATCACCAAGTCGGACCTTGTCATAAACTATTATCGGTTTCAGGATTTCTTTTAAACTTTCAATTCTAGTTTTACAGCTATGTCTTAATGAACCTTACACTCTTTCTATGTATCCAAAGTATCTTATACTTATACACTTTATTGCAGATGATCCAATCGGATGCTCATCCGATAACATCTCAATAAGTTATCCTGTCAATTTCTCTTCTAGCTCCATTCTGGTAATGTGTACTATGACTTCCTATGGTTCTAGGGTCTTTAGTCTACTTGACTGCACCCTAAGACTCTTTCGAGGTGTTATGATGTGCCGGTGAACCACACGCGCTCCATCAGAATACCAACAAGACTCTGTAACCATGAAGTCCTTTAACATCATGTCCTGATGTTAATAATTACCACTTTGAAAATCTTTCAAATTAATACTATCACTTTCACCCTAATCATTTCCTAATGAATTCTCACTTTAGTTCAACCAATCCATCCAGTATTCCCAGCCAGGCAATGTCCTGAATCCAACTTACTATGACCTAAGCATTAAGTTATCAGGACATGTTCATGACTTTATGATCGATCCAAAACTTGTGGAACCCGATCTAATCCTATTCCAAACCCTTTCGGAATCCATAGATTAGTTATAATCCTTGTGTCATGACTTTCAAGAAACTATTTCCTTTCGGAGACTCTTCTCATGCATCTTGAATTTTATCAAGATCATGTTGACTAGGTCTATGCTGGCGATTTCATCTATCCAATAGATGACTGTGAATTACGTGAGTATGATATACCTTCTTAATTTCTTTCATGCCAAGTCATCACACTTTGCAATGATAAGAAAAACTTTCCTAAGTCTATGCATCTTGAATCTCATCAAGATCATCTTGGCAGAATCTGGATCTATCTCATAGACGATCACAACCACCTGAGTATGCCGTATTTCTATTAAGGCTTTCATAGCGATCCGTCTCTTAACACCAAGTCATTACACTTTGTAATGAAAAGAGACGTTTCCTAGAAACAATATGTATCCCACTTATGGAGATAACGGTGACTCCCACTGGCTTTGACATGGTTATAGACTATTCACAAAATCCAGGACTTATGGCACATTTTGAGAATCCAAACCTTTCTGACATTTTAATGGAAATCTTTCAGCCCTTTCTCAAAATCCAATCCTTTGGCATATTTTGAGAATCTGAATATCCTTTTCTGCGAGATGCCCGTGGGGAAATCCCGGGCCTATTTACCTTTGTACCGGGACTTTCTTTGTGAGTCTCTATTAGTGTGCCGGTGATCCACATGCGCTCCACTAACGATTCACAATGTACCGTACAGTATCCTTTCAGATTCCATCCTCTATTGGGGTTACTTCTCCCGGAATCAATTACTTGACTCTGAGTATCGTCTCACTCAACCAGATGTTCTGAAGGTATGTATCTGTCCATGTTGATTTCTTTTGATGATTCAGTTACTCCCACTGGTTTTTAGGCCAGGTGGAAAATCAATCAAATTTTTTTCACATAGACTGTGTCTCGCCCTGAGGTTCTCTTGTTTGGCAGCAACCGGGCTCACCAATGCTTCCAAGTAGTTGGATTGTAAATCCGTACCAACTATAGTGTTTTACCACCAATCGGTGTGTCACCCCAATCATAACTACTTATTATGGTGATCAATACTACTGGTCAAGAGAAGATTATGTCAGTTGTAGAACAGAAATCTGATTTCTGCTCCAAGCCTAGTGATGACTAAAGGTTCTTTCACTTGGCTAATCCTGAACTCATTCAGGACTGTCCCAACTCCCACTGTTTCCTTAGAACATGAGTTCTTTCTAAAAGAGCTCTTTAGTTATAGTGGGATAGCTAATGAAACGACAATGCTGATCAAGTTCAGCTGGTCATGAGGTTCAGATGAACACTACAAGACCCTGGACTTGCTATGTACAAGTGGGATAATCCCAACTTTACATTTCAGGCAGTGTCTGCAAGACCTACTTAGTCTAGGATGTGGTCGGAGTATGGGTTATATGGACTGACTGGTATAGTGTTAATCTTATTGGAAACTAATTGGCAATGTATCTCATACACCGAGGATCGAACTGTTTCGACCAATGCTCCATTATCTTCCCTAAGACACATTATAACCATTAATATTCTTGGAAGAGAATGAACTGTGAAATCTTTTTCTCAGTTTATGTTATCGCTCAGGTTCCGTGGAACTTGTACTTCCTTTGAAGTCCTTGAACTGTTCGAGGTGTCAATTCAATTGCTTATCCCGATTAGCAATGTCATATTCGTCATACCGAATGATGAATATCGTGAAGTACAAACAATTGTGTTCTATATCAAGATTCTAGAAATACACAACAACATGTGTGTCCGTTGCTCTTAATCTCAATGTCCTTTACATATCTATGTAAACTTATGACTTTGTTCAAGACTTGCAATCTTCAGTTGACTCTAAGTCAACTGATTCCAAAATCCTATCCTCTGGATCTTTGGGTGATTCATTTCTTGCCACATGTGCTTTATAAAGAACTTAATCATCATCTGACTCCAAGTCAGATGATTCTAAAGTCCTGTCCAACTGGACCTTTGGTTGATTCATTTCTTGACACATTAAGAAATTAATTCATCAAGTGACTCTAAGTCAAATGATTCCAAGGTCCTGTCCAACTGGACCTATGGTTGAATTGATTCTTATAACATTTGTATTAACAATCATAAATGACACAATTCTTGAATCCAAACACTTTGGATGCATCAACATTCAAGTTATTACTAATCATACATTCAACACATTCATATAACATTTCAAGGATAATTTCAGACAACAAATGTTAAAAGAAAATATGACAATTTTATTAAAAATTAAATCCTTGAACAATGTAATAGACAATGTCAAAAATGTATCTAAAGACTAATAACAATATTTAATATCTATCTAAACTTCAAAACTGCACGAACTGGAGATCCAATCCAAATGTGCTCCTATGCGACAGAGTCCCGTGCCTTCTTGATTCCCTGCATACAATCCAAAATGCGACTGTCACATTATGTATCAAGAAATCTTGGAACAGGAGTTTTGAGGTTTTTAGATATACCTGAGCTTTCAAAAGAGTTGGAGCGTCTTCCAATCTTTCCGTGACTGTATCCGATTTAGCGGATTCCCAGTTTGAGACATGTCTAGTCGATCTCGACCGTTTCTTGTTACGTCTCTTCACTGGACTTAATCCAGAAGTAGCTGAGCCATTGGAGCTATGCATGTCCAAGAGTGACTCGTATAAAGTCAACAGTGGACGCATGTCCATGAGGGTCTTTTCCTGGCCTTCCTTTCTATACGTCTGAATGAACAGATCGTACTCACCAGTCAACGAATCGAGTAGAATGTTAACACTCTTTTCCTGACTCATGGAATAACCAAGTTTATATAACTCGCTTATGTACCCTTCAATCTGAAGAACATGCGAATTGATGCTACTTCCTCCCTTTAGCTTGCACTCTGCAAGTCTTCTGAGGATTCTAGCTCGTTCCTCTTCAACTGGTTTTTGGAACCTTTCCTCCACCAGTTGCATCAACTCATATGGCCCCAAGGATTCAAAATCCTTGTGGAACTCGGGGTCAATGGTTGATAGCATGAGGTCACGAATCTCTTCGGATTCATCATAAGAACCTTTTATGATGACTTGTTCCGGTGGAACTGGGATCGGATACTCGATGATGACTTGTTCCGAGACCCAGTATGTTATTAGCTTAATTGGTCCTTATTAAATAATTACCCAATATGTTATTTAATAAGGATAGGATCCAAAATACCCCAACTATGGTATGAAGAGGGATGCCGTAATCACAACATAATGGTCATTAAGGTAGATAAACACTTATCAATTTGATCTTATGAAATTCCTAGATCTGTTGAGATTCATTAAACTCTTCAATGGCATGTTTAATCTCGGATGTGCCCCACTGTTTGTGACTGGGATGCCGAGGATCACAAACTGGATGTGAATAACCATGCAAATTAGCTTGGTACTCTCGGGTTAATTATCATCTCTAATTGATGTGCCGGTAAACCACACACGCTCCATCAACAATGATAATACCCGGGAAACCTATTGCAACTCTTTATGAACCCCAATTGGCGTGCCGGTTAACCACACACGCTCCACCAATGTTTCATAAAGTGCAATGTGCAATTTCATGGATTAGCATCAATTCACATTTTTCCTAAAGTAACTAGATTGGGATTTTATTAAGTGTTCTAGTACTTTGAATCATTATACTTTTAGTGATTATTAGGTGGTCCTATCAAACATGTTCGGCTAACGACCCTCCACTGATCAGGTGAGCGGTGGGCGAGAGTGTTCACCCATTAGACCGCCATTTTATAGGCAGTCTCCTTATACCCACTTTATAGACCAGCTTCGTGAATGAGGCCTACTAATGATTTGACTAACCATTTAATCTCATACATATAAATAATAACTTCCTAGTTATAATATATATATATATATATATATATATATATATATATATATATATATATATATATATATATATATATATATATATATATATATATATATATATATATATATATATATATATATATATATATATATAAGATGTAATTTTTTAAACCTTTAAAAAATTGTTTCTGGTTTATCTTTTAATTTATTGTTGATTTAAGCTATTAAATTTAAAATTAAATTAAACCACTTAAAGCCGATTTAATTATATTTTAATTAACCAATTAATTAAATTAATTAAATTTGATATTTTAAACCTCTTAAAATATTTATAGATTTAATCTATTAATTTTCGGAATTTAAACCATTTAAATCGAAATTAATTAAATTCTATTAATTATCTTTTAATCAAACAATTAATTAAATTAATTAATTTTGTAGATAGGTGTCACAAAATAATCAAATTAATTTAAACCTATCATTATCCCCTAATTTTTGAATTTAGGATAGGAGGTTTAAGGTTTTATCTATTTAAACAATTAAAGTTACCAAAAATAGAAAACCTACTAAACCCTTCCTTTATTCACGCCAAGCATGGGGGAGGGGCCAGGGTTTTTCGAAACCCTAACCCTAATATTCAAAACGGCCACATTAGGGTTTAGAAACAATAAACCTAATTTACAGGATACAGTTATAACAATTTAACAAGAAAACACACCAAAAAGCTCTGATACCACTGAAAGGTTTTTTGCAACTATGAACTAAAATTCCTAAGTTCACATGCAACCTATATATATCTAGGTTTTCTTCTAATTAAACATATAACAAATCCTAGAAGGCCAGAAAAGATTTACTAAAAGAAAGATCAAGAAAAACCAACCTTAAAGTGAATCTTGGAAGCAAAGCAAAAGTCTCTTGCCTCAAATGCTGTCACACCCTTAGCTGAGCTCTTGGCCGAAATTTCCTTGGGAGAGAGAGTCAACAAAACGTGGTCTAGGGTTTAGGGAAGCCTCCCTATTTATAGCCTCCATGTGGTGATTAGATAATCGTTACAGATAAACCTTTTTGAATTCGAATTAAGATAAACTATTATTTTAATCATTCAAACACCATTTATCTGTAGTATATATATATATATATATATCTCGAAAATATATATATATTTATATATATTTTTGGCCACCACATGGTCACTCACACTGCCACTTACTCAACTATTGAATAATTACAGTTTTAGTCCCTGCACCTTTAATTAATTAATTTAACTGCCAAATTAATTCCAATTAATTCCAGAAAAAATTATAATTAAATATTATAGTTTCTAATTAATATATTATCACTTAAATATATTAATAAACTATTTATTTAATTTCTATTGATTTATTAATCGCATAATAAATCAATCTTTCTCTCTACCGAACTTTCTGCCAATCCTCCAACTATAAGGGCAACCCAAATGGACTATGCTACTATTAATCAGATAAATACTAATTATTAGTCATGGCTTAGACACCTAATCCAACAACAATTTGTGTTTTTCAAATCTCAAATTGCATATGTGGTGCGATGTGTGGTTTTGAATATATATATATATATATATATATATATATATATATATATATATATATATATATATATATATATATATATATATATATATATATATATATATATATATATATATATATATATATATATATATATATATATATCACACTTAAAACTGTTTTTTCAAAATAATTGAGTCACAATGAAATTATTTGCTAAATTATAGCAAAATATACGCTATCCCTCAATTATTGTATTAATTTGTAAATATCATCAATTTATTTCATATGTAATATTGATGGTCAAAAATGATTATTTTTAATCTTATTATAGAGATCATTCAATCAATGTACTCCATGACAATAGTTATCATTTACCATATTAATTTGCATTTTTAGAAAAAAAATCTAGATGATAATTTTAATGTCAATTATAATATTTTTATCTTAATGTGAATTAAATCATTTGACTTTTATCTTAATGTCACTTATAGCATTCAAATTTCATTTAATGTTGAATAGAGCGTTGTGCTTTTATTTTAAAATGTAAATCGTGTATTACATGAGTTTCTAAGCTAGCACACACACACACACACACATATATATATATATATATATATATATATATATATATATATATATATATATATATATATATATATATATATATATATATATATATCAAAAATATTGAACAAAAACAATGCACAAACTATCCAAAATCACTATTAGTTGCAAACGCTAGTGGGGTGTTTACCTAAGTAGTGTAAGACATATGTGAAGCTAATAATTCACTCTGTAAAAGAGTCATTAAGCTATGAGATATATCTATCATGTGATCACCCAAAAAAATTATTGACACATCAACACTACATCAGTTCGCCACCACCTACCAAAGGGTAACTATCATCCGCTCACCCTAAACCACTTTTAATCTTTTTTATATAAAAATAATATATGTAAGAGAGATAGATAGATAGAGAGAGTGGCATGATAGGCCATGACCCCCATCACGCAGCACAGTCCACCTCACACCACGCTTAGGGGAGAAAGGTTTATGCGTGGCCACAAAAGCCACGTGATCACCACGCCACCCGCGTGGTGAGTATACTGTTTTACATTATGGGAAATGGAAGATTCCAACATATTTTTATCCTATACGATCATATCGCACCAATACAGAATATATTAACATGTAGATTGGAAAAACTATATTCTTGGAACAATATTTGAGAATTTTCTTTTCATAAAATTCTGTAATAATAAAACAGAAAAACTTAGCCAATATAAAGTCAGGAAACCTTGTATAATGGCATCACATTTTTTTTGTGACAGAAAGATTATAAGAGGGCATTTTAGGATCAATAGTCAAGCATCTACAATATGAGAATGGTCACGGGAAACCGAAATATCAAATTATGGTATATGCATGGTTTAATAATTTACCCACGTTCACAGTTTTTGTTAAATTTTTGACAACTTAATTGTAATAACGTTTTTATATTATCATTTAGATCACAGTGCACCTTCTATGAAGTCTTTTTCTAGTTTACGTTTTAAAATGAATTTTATATATAGTATACCTATATAAAAGTAAGTAAAATTACCAAAACAGACTACCTTTTCTAAGGGAGGCATACCATGTGCATGAGTTGGGTGTTAATAGTATTAGTAGTTACCGGACATCATTTTTGGCCAAATTCTGTCAGATGCTTCATTAATGCAATAGCTATAAACATTATTCAAATCACATGGAAAGAAAAATATCTAGCACAGTATATTTGTTAATCAACAATTTAGTTGTATTCGATGTTGAATTGTTGATACTAAAATCTCATATGAACATGTTCTTGTTTTAAGAAAGTCAGACAGATTACTAAGTTGGAATGAACCAAATTTGCGGAAAAGAAACCCAATGTTGATCAAACGGTTATATATTTCGTCCAGGTGGAGTTAAGTGTTCCACATAGCTCATGAAAAACCGTCGAACGTATTGGCATATGTAGTGTACCAATTTGTTTTTCATTAAACCATGAACCGTACCAATTATAGTTGACACAAATTTTTTGTTACAGTATCAATTATACTTGGTACCAACTTGCTTGGTTATCAACAAGTTGATTGATACAAATTGGTATATATATATATATATATATATATATATATATATATATATATATATATATATATATATATATATATATATATATATATATATATATATATATATATATATATATATATATATATATATATATATACACACACACACACTAATAAGTTACTTAAGTAATTATTTTAGGTAACTTTTTAATTTTTTTTAATTCAATATGATAATAGCTATTGACTAATACAGCTAAATGACTAATACTCGTTATCTTAAAATCATAAACACTAAACCATCTTACAATTGAAATATGATTTCGTTCATATATATATATATATATATATATATATATATATATATATATATATATATATATATATTCTTGGTTTGGTTGATAGATGTTGGTTGCTTTTTCGTCGTACATATTTGACAGTCGTAAGCATAAGACTATCAGTTGTTTGGCCTAATCTTCGGCCCCATATCTAAACCTCTCTAAATTTTCAAGACGAAATTCATATTAATTTCCCATAGTGTTACTTATACACAAAAGCATGTGCTATACATTTACGTTTACCTCCATTGAATGTCAAGAAGTATTAGTGATAAATCTTGAAATTTAAATAACTACTATTTAGGATAGTTGTTATCTTATTCAATGTATATCTTTATACTATTTAATGCAGGTAATCTTCCTGAATAGTATCTGAATTACGCCTACAAAACAATGTTAGAAATAAACGGACGTGACTGAGGCTCGTGTTTAACACGATTCCCTTAAACAGATTCGTCGTCTGTTCCCAGCCGAAGCAAAGAATACTGCAAAAAGCGGGTTGTGCTAGCCAAGAATTCCGGAGCTCCATTCGTGTCCGCAGGTTGCGTCCCACACGCAAATTCGGTGAATTTAGCCTATGAATTTCCAAAAATCAAGTTCTGATAATTTGACAATGTTCTTGGGTAGTCAGGTTTATTGTTAGTTATTTCAAATTCGAACTTCATAATGACTTCCATTGCACAGATTACACAATCTGATAACTGATATTTCAAAACTCGTTCACATCGTCTCGTTGCAAGTTCCTCGGTCCCTGATCTTCTCTGGTAAGTTCTGGTTTTACAAGTCTTTTAGCCTTCGACTTACAAATTATGATATTCCAATTTAATATTATATTTTTGGTATTTCAAGTCTGATTATACGAGTTCTGATACTAATATAGTATTACAAATCTAATACACCTTTGATATCGCAAGCTTGATATTGAAGTGTAATTTTTGATCCATTCATCTGTAATGAAACCAACCAATCAAGAACGACAGGCAATAATCTCTATCTTTTTGAAACTTGAAAGGCAATGTAGTTTCTATGTTTGAACAACATTAGAGGCTAGAACCGTTGTCTTCTGATAAGAAGATGATGTAGAATTGTTTAAAGTATTCCATTTCTTGAAGGAGAATGATCGAAGCTCCCAGAAGAGGAATACTGTTTTCATTGTGTTGTTTTGCTATTGTTTATTGAGTTGTATTAGAATATTGTATTATAGTTAAGTATATGTATTAAAATATTGTATTAAGGTTTGTTTTAGCAACATACTTTCTACTTTGTAAATTTCCCAGATTATAATGGTTTAAATGGAATTACAAATTCTATATTAGCATCATAGTTTTGTGATTATAAAGGTTTTAACATCATACTTTCAACTTTGTAAAGGGTAACACACTCATTTTCATCCAACAAAATATAGAATAGAAGGGTAACATGATCATTTTCATCCAACAAAAGATAGAATAGAATGGTAACATGGTCATTTTCATCATTCAGGAAATCTAGTCAGATACACAATCAAACAACATGATTTTGGTCAGAGGCTGACTGAGTTAGGCCTCTAATTCAGTCAAATCTAACTCAGTCAGCAACTATCAAACACAAACTTAATTTTGCTAACTTTCTTTGAGTATTGATATCTCATTCACACATACTCCATTTTGAACACATTATATATCGTCTCAAAGCTCTCACGGAGGAGTATACTAACCCATTAAGAGTTAACAATATATAAAACATATTAATATATTTAAAGGGGGTTAATGTCACCAAAACCCCATAAAGTATGGAGTTTGGTTTTAATCAGTCACTTTAGTTGTTTTTGTGCTATCTAAACCATTAAAGTTAAAATTGACTTGTTAAAACTACCCTTTAAAAAATATATAGAAGGTTTTACCGGTTATCCTGCTGAGGTGGAAGCTAAAATCTATACCAATACGGATTCATCAAAAGTTCTTAAACCTACAATCATGACAAAATCTGAACGTTACGTATTGAGGACTCAAACATGATTATTGTTGCAATCCCAAATTCGCATGTATTCTATCCATCGGCAAGAGTTTCTTTTTCGACTTACTGTGAATCATCACCTGAATCTCTGACTCGTTCCCCATCTTCTTCTTTATTTGTCGGCGTTCAAGTTTCGTTAGCAATTCCTCCTGTCTGCAAGTGGGCTTGTTAGGGATTTCAACAATGGCGGACCTACATGACCTACGGCTTGATCTACTTCTCCTAGGATTTCGAAAAGGAAAAGACCATCTAAATTAGCATGTCTGGTTGCCTCTTTCAGCTATGAGATGTTTATCTATGATTTCAAGAATGTCGCTGCAAATTTTGGCAAGTTCATCTTCAACTGTTTTGCGATAGCCTTTGATTAGGTTGACATTGCTCCGAAATCAACAGATGAACTTGATCCGAAATCATCCATTCCTTTATCGCACCAAATTTCAAATTATCATCGATCGCACAACATGCATTAAGTGATACTAATCAATACACAATTCCAATCACTCTAACGACATAAGATCCATCTCAGACAACAAACGCAAGTTAAAATAACATTACGCTCGTTCATTCAAAATCAATACATGAAGTCGATACCAAATCGCACACCAAATTTTCAACCGATGTTTGTTGCTCATTATACATTCAACAGTCGTAATCAAACTAACAGCAAAAGTTCCATCTCAGAACAATAATTCACATAAACAACATAAACGCACTTACGCATATTAATAGATGAATTCATTATCTTCGTAGCGCTCGACTTGTTCAGCGACCGTCTATGTTTTTGTCAGAGTGATCTTTCAACAATGGCGGACCCACATGATCTCTCGTTTTCTGTCTTCGTCTATGTCTTTGTCAGAGTGTCACGGTCATAAAGAGGACGACAGTGGGGGTTTAGATGAGGAAGAATTAGGGTTGCTTTGGAATAAATGATGTTCAGATCAGCACTTGAGGGCTAATTGTTTTCGCTCTTTTTAGTGATTAATACGAATGTCTTAGTCGGTAATTTCTCACCGAAGATTGAATCAAGAGTAACAGCTTTGTTGGTGTATGATTGCAGGGCAGCAGGTTAAGAAGATAATCGAAGGGTTTTTTTGGTAGAATGGAGAATATCGTTTAAAGATATGTGTAACAACCCAATCTTTAATTACTGGAACAAAGTGATTCTGGCAATGTGTTTTAGGGAAACTTGCGTGGTATATGCAGAAATTTGGTGAGATGAGATTCTAGCGATGCATTGACAAGCATCCTCTCTGCTACGCTGCTGCATAATCTCTAATATTTATCACGCAATAAATTGAAGTTGATTCAATTGCATTAGTTAAGCTGTAGTAGCGGTGGTTGTAAAGAAAGGAAGAAAGTGTTTGTGTTTTCGTTGAGGATTCTTTCTTCATGTATTAAGCTTCGTTCCATAAGGGTATTTTTTTCACTGTCAGCAGTCAACTGCTTAGGTGGTAGCCACATAGGTTTATGTTGAATTCTTTACAAGGTAACCGGATACCAACGTTCCATTTTCTAGAAAATGGTATTTTAAACAAGTTATTTGCGACTTAAATGACTAAATTGGACCAAAAATTAAAATAGGGACCATTTAAAACCAAAACATATACTTTATGGGGTTTTGGTGCCATTAGATAGGTTATAATTTAAACGATAATGTTTTAGATAAATTTACGATTTAAATCTGGCTTATAAATGATCAAATAACAAAAAGGCATTTGGTATTATCAAGATGCAGAATATATCCTTTTGTCCCATACTAATTTTTTATGATCATGATAATAAATTTTTGATCGGCTAGTTTGCAGTGTTACCAGTTACCACTAAACATTAACACAAACAAAAGACAACAACAAGAGCAATGCCAAAATCATGTGACAGCCACTTTTTAGCCATTACTGCTTTCTCCACATACCACTAGCAAATTATGTGATGCTTTTGCCACTACCCTCTTATGATTGATAAACAACTATAGCCTAACTTTTGGATATCATTATTATAAATACTTTTTGTTATATTACAAAGTTTAAAAGATAAACCTTTTTAAATATAGAAAAGCATTTACAATGATATCCAAAAGTCAAAAAGGAAAGGTGTTAGATATGAAGTCTAATTCAGACTGTAAATTTGGGTTAGCAATTTAAAGTTTTGTAAGCTTATGATTGTAAAAGTTAATGGCTAAAGAACAATTTTCTTTTTATCTAACTATATTTTTCATTTGATCGTGTATTGATAATAAATTCCTAACAAGGCATAGACATAGCAAAGTCATAGACACGTGCTCATCGTTTAAGGGTTATTTATGCACCCTAATTATGTGCATCCTTTCATTTTATTGTTTATCTTATTTTATTTTATTTTATTGTTATTTTATAGAGTAAATTACAAAAATGGTCCCTGAGGTTGGCACAAACTTTCAATAATGGTCCTACTGTTGAAAAAAACACTATAATGGTCCTCATACTTATGATTTTCTTTCAAAAATGGTCCAAAACCAAGTAAAAAGACTATTTTACCTTTTTTAATTTCTTTTTCATTTTCTTTTAATATTTAATTTATTAAAGTCATTAAAAAAGAAAAAATAAACTTACCCCTTCCACCCCACCTCTCTCTCTCTCTCTCTCTCTCTCTCTCTCTCTCTCTCTCTCTCTCTCTCTCTCTCTCTCTCTCTCTCTCTCTCTCTCTCTCTCTCTCTCCGGTAGGCCAATTCACACCTAACTAATTAAATTCTTCAAAAATCCCTCACTAATCAAGATTAGATCTCGGTTCAGTTTCTTCCTTGGGGTGACATATGGACAATTCTACCCCTTGGTATTCTTATAGATTGCATAAGTGATTGCTCTCGTGAGAATTGTGTTGATGCTGATGAAGTCTACTGCTGACACCAATCGTTGTAGAATCTTTGAATGGAGTATCCGGTGTGGAAAGTGTACCAGAATTGAGTACTGTCGGATGATTCAGTTGGCCGGATTAGCTTCTTGCGGGCCGGAAATAGAGTCATTTGGGTCGGAATTGCAGGAGGTGACAGTAAAAGAACCACCACAACCGCAATAAATTTGTAGGAGATGGTGTTGTTTAGATTCAAGGTGTCTTTAAGTACCGTTGTGGATAAAAGAAAGATTGCGAGTATGAGACTTGTCCCTTGGGTGAAAAGAAAGTGGCCGTTTTCCGATGGGTCTGCTTCGAAAGTGGGATTTGCCGGCGTTCATAGTGAAATGGTGAGAGAGAGAGAGAGAGACGGGTGGGGTGGGGTGGGTGGGGGGAAGTTTATTTTTTCTTTTTTTTAAATGACTTTAATAAATTAAATATTAAAAAAATGAAAAAGAAATTAAAAGGGTAAAATAGTCTTTTTATTTGGTTTTGGACCATTTTTAAAAGAAAATCATAAGTATGAGGACCATTATAGTGTTTTTTTCAACAGTGGGACAATTATTGAAAGTTTGTGCCAACCTCAGGGACCATTTTTGTAATTTACTCTATTTTTTATGTATGTTTTGTTTTTTTTGCTTTTTAAATATTATTATATATTACTATTGTTACATATTATTATTAAATTAACAATAAATTAAATAGTAGTAGTAAAATATAATTTTTTTATTAGCAATATTAAATGAAGTATATTTTTTTAATTAATTATTTGGTGTATCAACTATGTCAATTACATTGTATCTGCTAGCAATTAGAAAACATTATCCGCATAAAATTGTTTTATAATTTCCAAATGATGATTATTCATTTTTTTATTTTTTGAAGATTTTTATGATTAGCTAAACATGTGGTTAATAATGATAATAATGATGATGATAATAAAAAAGACAATAAGCGTAAAGGTGGAAGATAAAAAATAAATGATTTAGCGCGTGACTTTTTATAAACCATATTGACCAATGGTGAAATTTTATCAAACAATAAAAATAGTAATATAATGATAACAATAATATTAATAACATAATAATAAGAACAACAACAATAATAATAATAATAATAATAATAATAATAATAATAAAAGACAACAATCGTAAACATTAGCGATAAATATAAACGACTAAGTGCTCGATTTTTTTTTGTAACCATATTGTCTAATCGTAAACATAAGCAATAAGAAATGAACAATTAAATGTTTGACTTTTAATAAACCGTATTAACAATTATGAAATTTTATCAAATAATAAGAACAATAATGTAATAATATTTATAATATTAATAATCTAATAATGATAACAATAACAAGAATAATAATAATATGCTAATATAATAATAATAAACAAAAAATCAACGATGGTCTTAAAAAAACTCTCTATTGATAAGATATGTGTACGTGGTAGTTACGGGTTTATTTAAACATGATGGTACTAAAAACCCACATTGATAAAACATACGTGTAGATTTATATGTGGTTAACTTATTAAATAAATATGTTCCATCAACAAAATATTTTTAAAGATTATCCTTTTAATGGATACATTATATAAAAACAACAAAAAGAAAAACAAAAATATCATATTAAAATAAAATGTATGAACTAACTTAAAGAAAAAAATATACAAATAATAGTATGCTTGATTTGGATTTTTGGTTTTTCATTTCATATAATTATTATTTTATATGTGTGCGCATATAACTTTTCTCATTTCTAAGAAAAAAGTCCAAATAATAGAAATAGTTTTTTAAAATAATTAAAATAAACCTATAAAATATAAATAAAAGGTATACTCTCAACCTATAAAACAAACCAATTAGGTTTTAAGATATTAAGAGCAATAATAACATACCCACCTAGAGATCCATCATCTTCTAGGCATATTAATCGCTCGAGTACATAGTAGATCTAAGTCAAATGTTAAATTATATTATAAAGATTCCAATAAATAAACTTGTTGAAGTGGTATATATTGATTTAAGACAAATGATTAGCAAAAGTTTCACACAACCCACATGATGTTTTCAAGTCTTTTAGAAAAACCTAGATGTAATTAGGCTGGAGGGAGCAGTTCGCCAAGTTCCCTCGCTAAGCCTCGTCATCCAAATAGCCAACCCCTCGCCGACTGCACCCTCCTCCATCGCCTTCGCCATCCGCTGAACCAGCTCGCCGAGATTTGAGCGAGCTCGCCAAAGCTCCAACGACAACTCCTCAATCCACTTCAACGTCTATTTTCCAAACCCCTAAACATTTTAAACCCCAATTTCCACCAAATTTTTTTAAAACCTCTACCAAAACCTCTATAAAATTCAAATTTTTTTATAAAAAAACTAGCCGTTTAAAAAAAAACTAGCCGTTACATCCTCCCCTATATAAACACTATCATTCTACTCTTTTATTCATACAATCATCTCATCTCTTCTTCCAAAATCACTCTCAAACTTCATTCATCATGTCTTCAAGCCAAAGAAAAACTACCAAATCAACCAAAACAACCAAAGCTACCAAAAAGAAATCCGCCACTACATCGATTCCAACCCCTCCGGCCGGTTGTTATGTACCTCAACCGGTTGACCATTCGATGGCATATGGTCAATATGCACCGAATTAGGGTATGCAACAACAATATGTCACCAATTGGTTACACCAATCATCTTCACCACAACCGTCTCCAACACAACCAACTCCACCACAAATGTATTCACAACAAATGTCTCCACCACTAGAATCACTATCCCAATGTGTTCCCGACTCCCAATTTTTAAGAAATGCACCACGCCGGCTAGAACAAGAAAACTTCGATGATGAAGAAGAAGAAACCGAACAAGCTGAAGAAGAAGAACAAGAAGAAGAAGAAGAAGAAGAAGAAGAGGTCGCGCCAACTAACAAAGGCAAAGCCCCTAGAATCGCTTGGCATGATGATGAGGTCCGAGCTTTGGGCGAAGCATGGGTCGATTGTTCACAACAAGCTGAGACGGGGATCAATCAAACTACAAACGCCTTCAAAGTAAATGTGTGGCAGAGTTGGTGTAGACTAATGGGAGAAACGTACCGCAATCCCAATTCACTTTATTCAAAGTGGCGCACTTGCAACAAAGGTGTCATGGAATTCCAAGGGTGTCATGCAGAAGTAGAGAGGCAAAGGCAAAGTGGGGCCAACGGTGACGATGTTATAGCTCAAGTGAGGCTCTTGTACCATGCCCAATATGGTTCTCAATTTAATCAAGAGGTGTTTTGGCGTGCTGTCAAGGATTACGAGAAGTGGAGAGAGCTAGACTCTTTTGACCAATTCATTGTCCACTTATCAAAGAAACTCAAAGTTTCTGAATCCAGACAATCCCCCTCATCAAAACCAAGTGTTGGCTTCAACCTCAACTACGATCCACCACATCCCATGGGACGTGATGAAGCAAAGCGAAAGAAGAGAGGCAAAAGCCAAGCCACTAGCAGTAGCACAAATAGTAGTGTGCATGAAGATTTACTCGCTTTGTCCGGCAATGTTGAGACATACAAGGAAGCTCAAAAGATCAAAGAGTCTAACTTGAAGATCAAAGAGAAGATGCAGCTGCGAAAAATCCTACAAGAAGACTTATCGGGCAAGACTGGGTTTGAGTATGAAGTCGTGGTGGAAATGAAGAAGGATGCGGCAAGGCAATTGGGATATCACTTCAACGAGTAGCTTGTAGTTTAATTTCGTTTGTCTAGTTGGTTTTTAAGTTTAATTTAGTTTGTTTTAAGTTTTATTTTATGTTTTTAGTTTTAATGTAACACATTTTAAGTTTAATGAAATAGTAGTTTTTAATTTTATATTTGTTTTTAATAATATCAATAATTAAAAAAATAGTTTAACTCAGCATGCGCTGACTGCTCCCACCAAATTTGGTCAGCATGTGCTAACATGCTGAATGCTGACGTGACATAGTTTAGCATGTTCAGCATGCGCTGATTGCTCCCTCCAGCATTCGAAGGAGGGAGTTTGGGTTGTGGATTACATGTTACTTTCAACAACATAACAATCGTTTTTGAGATTGTTTATTTAAAGTATTTATTAATTTATTTTGGTTTGACATCGATAAATTAAAATAAACGTTTTTAAATATTTGAGTTGCAAAAAATATTTATGTTTATTTTGATATGGTACCGATGATAAAAAAAATTATGTTTATTTTGATATGGTACCGGTAAAAATATTTTCTGATAAATAATTTTGTTGTAACTTATTAATAAGAGTGGAAACTAAATTGCACTTTTATCCTTAGTTTTTTAAAAAAGTAATATATAAGAATTTTTTTACTCATTTTACACATATAATGAGAGTTCGTCGAACACTCAAAAACAACTTAACAACTTATTATATTTTGGTACTGCATCAACTAATACAAACCTTTTTTTTTTCTAAAACCTGGTTTTTACTCCAAACAAACTAATAAGCAATTTTACCAAAAAAAAAAGATGAAGCATAAGTTGTTTTAAATAAGCAATCTAAAACACTCCTCAAAATTGTAATGCCCAATTTTCAGCACATAGTATACCCAAAAAAATTTGCATTTACGACATATGTAATATAATTTTATACTCGTGTGCTCTAGACACTACAAGATGTTATCAACGAGAATCGTCCCACGATCCGAGCCGAGCGCTACAATTCGCTAACCTGCACACAACACAATGCACACGTAAGCTACAAGGCTTAGTGAGCAACACTACAACACATAAAATAACTTATTCACAACACAACATATCACCCAACTCGTGGGTGCAACAGCTTATAAGTCCTCATTAATATAAGCATATAGGACCAGCCATACTCACTCTAAATGACCACAAGATACTCGTTATGTAGTCACAAAGGTGTCCCCGATACGTAAGCCAACTCAATGAATAAGTTAAGTGTATTACGAGTAACACAAGCATACACATAAATAACAACTCTATACCACCACATGATACTCCGTCACACCCACTTCCAATACAGATCTCTCCACTCTATGACATCTTCGGTCGTAAGCCACGAAGGCTTTATATTTGTCTCCTCCTCAACCCTCACGGTCTCGAGTCACTAAGACTCACCGTTGCCCCTACTGTAGTATGAGCATAAAGGCTCTAACAATATATGTTGGGGGATTAAACCCAACCTCCTGGCCACTAAGGCCGATATGAACCACAAAGGTTCCTATAATATATCGGGCGATTAACCCAATCGCCTAGCCACAAAGGCCGATATGAACCACAAATGTTCCTACAATATATCGGGTGATTAAACCCAATTTCCTAGCCATAAAGGCCGATATAAACCACAAAGGTTTCTACAATATATCGGGTGATTAAACCCAATAGCCTAGCCGCAAAGGCCGATATAAACCACAAAGGTTTCTACAATATATCGGGTTTTTAAACCCGATCGCGTAGTCGCAAAGGACGATATGAACCACAAATGTTCCTACTATAATTTGGGTAATCAAACCCAATCTCCTAGCCAAAAAGGCCGATATGAACCACAAAGGTTCGTACAATAATTTGGATAATTAAATACAATCTCCTAGCCACAAAGACCGATATGATGGCTGTAAAGTACTCGTTATACAGTCATACCGCTACTCCCAACACTTCTAACCACATACCGCTCTACACACTGACACACAATCAAAAAGAGCCTATCACGTGACCATCCGACTTACTCCAGGTGGCATGTAAGGTACTCGTTATACATCCACTTAACTCTAGAGTATTAACTCATATATAACTACAAAGTTCACCTCTAATAACAAATCATCTCTATACTTGTTATCCCTTGACCACATGGTACTCGTACACGACAGTCTCGACACACCTGTGAAACAACAAGTATTATATACATACAACATCATATTGTATATATATTTCACCATGTATACTCATTATGCACACTTCTCCATGGTTTTTAAATACTCGCTAAGCAAACCACTAACATCTCGGTTATACATAATCACAAAGTACTCATTAAGTGATATGTAAACCTTACTTCAAGTGGACACAAGATTCTCATCTCGATGCCGGTTACCACACTATAACCACAATTCTCTAACACATGTAATCACAAGTGATTCTCTACGTGTCTACATAGTTTACACATATTGTACTACATGTACTATTAACAAATAAGCATACACGGTACATACAACATGTTAAACTAACATGTTAGGTAGAGTTACTCACCTAGATATAGTAGCTTCACACCGTTACATATGATTCAATTGGTAGGTACAAAGTGTTTCTATAGCACCTTCAAACACCTACACCATCACATACATACCACATATAGGTAAACACCTCATATCTACACAACTATAGTTCACCACATGAACATCCTACTTAGGGTTCGGGATTAGAAACTTATTTACACCCACAATTCAAGCATCACCTGCCCAAACCTCGTTAGTTGCAGGTGGGTTACTAACACCACCTGTAACCAACCCTTCCCAAGCTAAAAAAACTCTCAAATGTGAATTAAGAACAAGAAATCATACCTCTTTGATGCAAACAATCATATCCTTCTTCAAATTCTCAAGCTCTAGACCTCCAATTTATCCTTGGGGGTTTCTGGGAGTTTTTCTAGGGCTTTTCCACGTGTTATGCCCCAAAACATCCCCAAAAATAGCTTTTAAACCGACTTTGTTTTTTTGGGACCTGCGACAATTAGCGCTGCTAACTCTTATGGTTAGCGTCGCTAACTTGGTCAGCTTCAGGATCTTTCATTCAGTTTGAACCAGTCAGCTCCATACTCAGTTCAAGCTGACCTAACTTAGCTTGAACTTCAAAATTAGCAACCTACTTTCACATGGTGTTACTATCTCATGGTTCAAACACTCCCAAAACACTTCGAATCACACTTCAACTCAACTATCTTAATTACACAAAGATTAACGCATTAACCCTTACCAAAAGGGAACACGATGTTACAAAAATGAATCAGGTAAAAGTTTCTTTAATGTTTGTAAGGGTAGAGGGAATCCATTTTTTCAACCCTCTCGAACCAATTGAGACTTAGACGTCATATCATCATTTCTTTCTCTTCCCACGTAAATCTTTCTCAACCCACAAAACAAGAAATCTATCTTTCTCAAGCTTTCCGACTCACGAAATTTTCTTTTTTTAAAAAATATTTTTACTAAATTAGATTAAATAAATAAAACCAAATAGAAAATAACATTCCGTTAAAAAAAATAAACCACTTCAAACGGGAATCTAAATCCTAAAAACGATAATTAAAATCCTAAAACAAAAATTAAAATCTTCAAACGAAATCTAAAAATCCAAACCATGAATCTTTGCTAGTTCCCGCTTATGAGCGAGCACCACATTCGGCATCCCTCCAGTCAAATGCTCATGTGGTTGAATAAAAAACTGCAAATCTTTTTCAAATCGTCTTTTTTTATCATGTGCCTCCACCAAGATTTGTGCTTTCTTTTTCGACTCCCCCTCTAGTAAACACAATTTAGTACTTCGGTAGCACTCTCTATTTTCCACCTCTTTCTCATTAGTTTAGGCGAGTTGACGGATTTGATTCACGTGGGTCCTAATATCAGCATGCGATGACGATGTGTCTACCGCCCTCTTCCCTTTTTGTTGTGGCAATCGCGGTGGTGCTATCATTCATCATCAGGAAACTCTCCAGCATCGACATTATCAATTCTCTCGTTAAAGTGTGTTGAAAATTAGACACACGAAGAAGTTGTGTACGTGTTGGAGTCAGATGTTTTGTTTCTTTTTTATGAATGATATGGGGATTCTCACCTATTATGGTAACGATAAGCCATTTCACATGGTTTTTTAGAATATCCTATGTCATTGAATGTGAAAAAGCTTGCAAGTGGATTTTATGATCAAGCTATACATATCCAAATCAGTCGATGCTTAAGCCTAACATGTAGCCAAGACAACAAGGAAGACATAGCAAAAAAAGGACCAACTCCATTGGAGTTTATATGCAAAAGTTATGAGGATGCAAAGTTACACTCAAAACCCATTCAGTATGTAAATCAATGAAAAAGGAAAATGGTTTAAAGGTCTAAATTCAAATAGCAATGCATGAATTAAGTTCTGTAAGTTGTTATTACTAATGTATGAGTACTTTAGAGTGAATGGAATGATTTCCATTGAATCCTATTGTAATGCCGTAATAATTTCGGTAAGTAAACTTGAGTTAATCTTAGTATAAATAAGAGTTACTAGATTATTATATGAGTTAGGATGATTAGAAACTCATTTAGGAGGAGTTTAAACCTTAAAATAGCAAAAAGATGTTACACGGGTCGTGTAGTAATCACCCAGGTCGTGTATAAGGCCTTTTCGAAACTGTTTTGGCCTTGTAGGAGTTACACGCGTCGTGTTTATGAACACGGATCCTGTTTTAGTTTCTGTAGCAACCCGAAAGCAAGCAGTCAGATTACACGGGTCGGGTTTCGGAGCACTGGTCGGTTTTTAAAGTTAGCGATGCTAACTTTAAAGGTTAGCGCCGCTAACCTGCTCAGTAGGGGTTATTTGGACAGCAAACCTCATTTTTCACCATTACGAACCCAAAAACCTCTAAGGCGATTTTCAAAGCTAGGAGTCCAATTTTTGGTCATTTTGATCAAGGGTTTTGCTTAGGAAAAGCTTGGGCAAGTCGGATTAATACCCAAAACGTGTTCTCGAGTTCTTGATTTACGAGGCTTGTGGTTTTGGGTTTTAGGGTTCTAAACCCTAGATGTTTAATCTGAAAGTATGCTTTGATTTAGCTCATGTGTTATTAGTAGGTTGTTAATATATGTTGTATTGAGTCTTTGTTGCGATTATTGTGAAGTTTTAACAGTAGAATTGGTAAAACCCGGAAATTTGGGGTTTCGGTTTGATAGCATATGATTTTCACTGCTTGTGATTTTCATTAATTGTCGAATTCTTAATCCTTTGAGATAGAAATTATTAAAATGCCTAAGGATGTTTGAGATATGATATGTGATGTCATTTTTATAGCTGATACTCATAGGAGGGAAGGGGATACGCAGTGTACGGGCGGACCACCAGCTGCGCAGAGATCAGGTGAGTAGTTCTAATTCATTATTCATGAATAGACTATGATATAATTGGATTAACTGTAAATTTTAATTGGTTGAGATAACCAATTTGTATGAGTGTTTACAAGGTTGAGAATTCCTTGTTATAAACGAGAACTTAGTGTGAATGAACACACTAAATGACTGAGATAGTCAAAGAGATTGAGATTTATGATGTTATGTTAAAGTAGTTGTTGAGACAATATGGAATGATTACTAAATTTTAATTATTTACTTACTGAGCTTGATTAGCTTATAAAAATGGTTATGTTGTATGTATTATAGGTGACAGGGGCAAGAAGGTTGCAGAGGGATGATTGACTTGACATGGGACTAGACTCGTGGGGTTTTATGGACTATGTTATACTCTTTTGAAACTTATGTATAGTTTTTGTAAAAATGGTCTTTTGTAACCCAGTTTTTGGGACATGTATGTATTAAATACTTGTTCGTTTGGATAACTGCTTGTACTTCCGTTGCTTAGCTTTGATTACACCTGAACCTTTGTGGTTAATTGAGTAATTATCGGTGTATTTTGGAGATAAGAAACTAGGTGTTACACCTATATGAAAAAGGGTAACTTTGGAAAAAGTTCAAAAATCACTAAGTGGCCTACTTTGTAGCTTAAACCCCCTAACCTCCTGACGTAAAATTTCGATTATAATATATAAATGGATAGTCGTTGCTACAAAAAAACACAATTCAGAAAGAACCTGGTCAATTGGAGTTCGTATGAGGAAGATATGAATGTTTAAAGTTTCTTATTGGCTTATTTTAGTGTTCTCAAGGTTGACTAGCTTTGACTTTTGGTTAATTTGCTGACCAATGGAATTAAAGGGGAAAATATCATGTTTTCTTGTCATTAACATCCAGGCTTTTGGAGAATTAGTGTGTGAGACTTAAGGGGAGATTAGTGTGTGTAAACACAAACAAAGGAATAATCAAAAAGAAATTAACGAGATTTCATCATCAATATTGAGATTTGAATGTACCAATTCATTATCTTTCTTTCTATTTTAGAAATTTACAAGTTTTGTCATATTATTTGAACCCTAAAATTAGTAAGATTCTTGATAGGTTTTCTAATCCTAGAACAAGCAATCATGGCAGCGGAAACACACAAAAAAAATTTTCTAAGGCAAGTAACATTTACTAAAATCTACAAGGAAATAACTTAATGATAATTCACAACTACAAGAAGGTTTGAGATTACCAACCTTTAGCAAAACCAATTTTCTTGAAGAACCATTTTGTAGATCGAAATCCTCATAGCTAAGGAAGGTAGTACCCAAAAGAGAATACATCTAATGGTTCACACACAATTAGTCCAAACAATTAGGTTATTAGGTATTTTAGAAAAACTCGCTATAAAACTCTAAAGATGGATTATAGATTATGTTTAGAGAGAAAATAAAAACTCCAGAGGAATATCACTTTTGAATATTTAAAAGTGGAAAGCATAATTTTTGTACTTTGTATTTTGTAGAAAGGTTGTAATTATCATGAATGCTTTCCTATGATATTATATATACCGGTTGTAACCCCCAAGTGACACAAAAACTTACATTTTGTTAATCATCATGAAATTAAGACATAACTTCCACTAATCACTACGATTATGTAAAGAAAATGATGTATTCAAATGGTGTGAAAGTTGGGATGTTACACAAAATACGGATGAAATTCAACGAGATTGAACTTTTGAATGTGGGGAATTGTAAGGAACTTTTGTATTATGCTTGCAATCAGCAGAGTTTATTTCCCGGACTATATGTATATTCTGTTAAATCCATGAAAATGATTATTAGGACTAGATATAATGACCCAAAAACAGTGGCGAATCTAGAATAGAATATCACATGTTTCTTTAATCAAATGAAATCGAAAAAACCGTAAAATTCAGCACTAAGGTAGGTCCTAAAACATTTTCTATGTAGGTCTTAATTTTTTTCTATGTAAAATTTAAATAAAGTTAAAAATTTAGGTGGGTCCTAGGACCCACATTGCTATAGATTAACTCCGCCACTGCCCAAAAATAATTGTTTTAGTAAAACTTCAATAAAAATATATTTTAGATGACTTTTCACGCAACTAATTTATTTTTTTACCGAAGATACATCATATTGTTTAACACGTTAAATATAAAGTATCTCATATATGACTTATTCACAAACAAATAAGTTAAATTGTCGCCGTCATTTTTTTGTGTTATATTTTGGTTTCTTTTTCTTTCTTTTCGTCATGTTATTACCAACTTCTTATAGTTTTAGTTTTATTTTAGGTTACTTATTTAACGAAAAGTAATCATCTATTTAATATGGTTCGTCTATTTTGGATTGTATAATTTGATTTTTGTGGTAATAAAATTTAAAATAATTGTCATGCTGCAAAAGACAAAGGCAAGTATCTGAAATAGAAGAAGATAAAAAACAGGTTTTCATAAAATATAAATTATCTAAACCAAAAATAAACAAAGACAAGTTATTTTATATGGTTAACCCGATAAAAATAAAAGAATGTGTCGCCAAAAGATATTTTATTTGGTTTGTTCTAGATGATCCAACTTTTCTAGTGACTTTGAAAATGCCGCACTTTCTGTCAACATTTTTCTAGAAGATAGAGCGTAAAAACTAAAAAGAAAATGATGCAATAATAGAACACATAAATAAAAGAGTAAGTTACAATTTTGGTCCCTGTGGTTTGTATGAAATTTCATTTTTTGTCATCGTTTCGTTTTTCCACGTTGATGGTCTTTGAACTACACTTTTGCTTACACTATTGGTCCATTGGCCAGGTAAAATAACCAATATACCCTTTTTATTTTCTTTTTCATTTTTCTTTTATGTATTATTTATTAAATGAATTAAAAAAAAACCCTTATCGGAATACTGGGCGTCGTAGATCCAAACTCCACCCCTTTCTTCGTCATCTTCATCTCTTTCGTTGCTTTAGATGCGGCAATAGGTGGTTTGTTGCTGGCCAGACCTCCTTAAACCTGGTGTGATATAAATGGTTTGAGCAACAGAAACGATGAGGGAATGGAAGAACAGATTTGAAATTTCATACAAACCACGATCTGGTCATCATATCCTCTTCGGCTTCAAATGGGGGAGGCAGGGGTAGATCACGATAATTGGTCTGAAATTGAAGAGGGCTTGAACTTGAAATCAGACTAAAAGGTTCGTTTGCGACCACTAGCACCGCCGCAAATCATCTCCGCCCGGCCACTGCGGTTCCGGCGGTGGCGTCACCGTCTATCTCTCGTCACTTGAATCGGACTAAAAGGTTCGTTTGTTGCTTCCTTTCCCTGCTGTCTCCTCACTTGAATCTCTCTTTCCCGTCTCTCTGCTGCAAATCGCGAACCAAGGAGACATAACGCAGGTCTCGATTTCTCTTCTTTCATTTCTGATTTTGGGTGCGTGTTTGTGTTTTTACCAGAGAAATCGTCAGCTGGCAACGGTGCCTGTCGGAAGTGTTGGAACTGTGCCCTCACCGTCGCCGGCAACGGTGGCTCCTTCCTCGAAATCAGACCAACAGCTACCAAGGGTTGCTACCCTTCCTTCGTTTTTTCTGGAATCGTGAACCTCAAGGAACCACCATCGCATCATACTACCACCGC